>CAJQUW010003403.1:0-46988 GCA_907163375.1 Prostheceraeus crozeri
TTGAGAAGAATACCGAATTCTCTTTTTATTTGTTTGGAAATTTGTTTTTATATGAACACAATGCGAATACTGTTATTAAAATAATTGCTTTCTCACTTCACACTATATTAAGCGTAATGAATTTAACAAAAAAGACAAATGTTCTATCTTACAAGACTCTTTTTTCTTTAATCATCACATAAATATAAGTTTTCAAGAAACATTATTCCGAAATTCTTTACATGAGTTTACAGTTCGACATTACCAGGTGGTCTGAATCAATCATTGCTTCACATATATACATTTGTGGACAGGAATGGCGCTATGGGAAAATGGCCTACATGTAGGTACATTTCACATTTCCGTCGCATCTCAAAATTAAGACACAGCGCGTCCTTGAAGGTTAGGAAACAAAATGTCAGCGTTGTTCTGTGACTCATATCAATGTTAGAATCTGACCTGGCTGTCCCAAGCGATCCCGCGAGGTTGTATTCTATTCTAAAGTAGCCTCTACCCTAAGGACACAAGCGGAATTTCATTGGCTGCCAAAGTTGTCGTGATTCGCTTCTGTCGATCATGGTAATGTTGGCATCATAGCATAGTATTCGTGAGTTCGTGAGTGTCCTCATATGTCGAATTTTATCCGCAATGAGTGAGAAGCGCAGCAAAGAAATTCTGGTGAAAGATGATAGGGTTTCTATTACAAAAACAAACTTCGACGGACCTGAAGATTTAGTTCCTTACTCAAGCTACCTTCCTGATGGGTATCAGAAAATATGTGGTACAGTTGAATTTAATTATTACTGGAATACTAGGAAAGCACGCATTCAATGGGATATAGATGGAAAATACTCAGACGCCCCCTTAGAAGATTTCACAAAAGAAAGCAATGATGTGCCCAAGCAGGTAAGTGACCGTTTATGCTGTCTACTCTATATACTACACAATCTTGTGATATACTAGTTAGCGCTCCATCTACATGCTATACGCCGTACTTACGAGCATACAGTATATACTTTGTATGTGCATCCGTATGCAACTAACTGATCTATTGTACGAGTATTGCAAATGGCTTAAGCTGACTATCGATCTGCTACTCTATATAATTTGTCTTTCGTTATTAATAAGGATGAACGCGATATGTCCATTCGCCTGGTGGCAGCAAAGTCAGAGGACCTGATGCACAATTATTAATATTGAAATGTTTATGAGATTTCATCCGCATTCCATCAATTCTGCACGTGCTTACCTATTTGCCTATCATGCAAACTAATTAGTTGTACATGTATTAATTAAGAAGCCGTAGTATTGAGGCTACGGGCAATTTCTCTCTCTACATGCCTTGTTAATTTTTTATTTCTTGATTGATTGTGATCATACACTTTCATATAAACGAGTCGCAGGCCTACAATACGGCATATAAATATGATTAAATCATAATAAAAATGCATGCATACAGCATGTTTCATACATTGTATAGACTACTGGTTCTATTCTAATAATGTTTATATAACAGCATCATTTGTCGACTCGGTCAAGTAGGACTGCTGCAAATATTTCTATACGTTTAGGCCTATTTAAATTTGCAGATTCCTCCTACGTCATCTTCTATTGATGATGAAGCTCAAAGTGCAGGAAGTGACATTGATTTGGACGAGGATTCGAAAAGTGTAAGCTGTAATGATTTACGAATTTAGTCTAAACATATGAACCCAACTTCATTCTTTTTTAGGATTATCAAGAACCTACATGCAAGAAGAGAAGGATAGCGAAGGTCAATAGTAGCAGTCTCTTCCGCAAGAGTAACCTAAACAGTCTGAAGGCAATTAGGCTTAGGAGGAAAGGATTGCAGTTAAGTTCTTCTGACGATAGTGAGGACAGTGAGGCCGACGTTTCTTCAAACTCTAAAGAATCGGAAAGTGAAAATGCAGAGGAAGTTGAGCAAGATAAGGAATGGACTAGAGGAGGATGGACAATCGATCCTAGAGAACGAGGACGAAATCGATCTTACGGACCACGACTGAATATGGATTCCCTTTCGGACTTCGCTGAACTAGACTTCTTTCTTCACTTTCTTCCTCAAGTCTACATGAGAGAGGTGATGATACCATCCACGAATCGTCACGCCGGACAATCAGATAACACTTTTCGAGAATTGACATTCTTGGAGCTGCTCCATTTCTTCGGACTTCTCTACTCAATGGAGTCTTATCAGCTGCCAGAAAGACGAATGTACTGGAGAGAAGATGATAACTACCCCATCTGTGATCCGACTACACGTGATTGCTGGGCCCTACACGTTCACACAGGAATGCCGCTGAAAAGACGCTTCCATCATAAGAAGATTTGATTGAAATTAGATTGAATGTGACTTGTTTATGTAGTTTCAGTATGCTACATGAATAAGCATCGTGTCTGGTAGAGATATTCTGGTTCCTACGTGTGAATCAATGATAATACCGTTTTGTTAGCAGCCTATGTCTTTTCAGCTAATTTTTGTATAGGTCTTAGCCTAACAGAACATAGTTGATAAAATAATCTTTGCCTTAAGTTATGAATGAAAAAGCATAAGGAATCATAAAATTTATTGTTATCTTTTGAATCTAGCTTTTTTTATAAGCGCTTTTAACGGTTAAATGATGAATTGGGGTCTGGTCAGACCCACGCGGTCTTTATAAGGCTCACACATCTAAACTCAAATGAGTTGGTAGCCGATATTCTGTGACTTTTACACATTCTATGAGTGCTTATTACTGGCCTAAAAAATATTTCAAATAGTAGTTTCGTTTTACTTCATTCAGATACATACTAGGTCAACGATGAACATGGGTCTACAGAGACCCATTAGAAAATATTCGGTAGCAACACTTACAAGTGCTTTATTCAAGTTCAAGACGGTTAGTCAGCGTATTGTGTGACCCATATGTGTAACTGCAATTCTCTGTCTGATCGATCAGTGCGCGCGCCTGTGTCAGACAAGCTCTCCTGCCTTCCAGGCGTGCGATCGAAGCGTGTGATGACTTGTAAACAAGTGTCAGCTTTCGAGTTGCAATATAGAGGAACAGTTACGCTCTCCAGTGCGTGTGTGCTTATTTGACATGGCTTCAAACAGCGAGAGACGACGACTTCCTCCACGTGCTGCTCGACAACATGCTAACTTGAATCTCGCATATCGACAGCCTTATGCAAAAATGGCCTATCTGCAATTTTCCACTTTCGAGAAAATTGAAATTAACTTTCCTATTTTTTATTTTCCAGGTAAACAATATAGTTTTTTCGTGTGTTATATCAAGATTAGTATACCTAACAGGGGATCACTTCATTTTCGCTATACTGGTTCGACAATAGGTTGTTTTTGCAGATAGGCCAATTTTGCATTAATTTTCTGTAGATAGGCCATTTTTGCACAAAATTAGAATACAGATCGATGATTTGTTTCATTTATATTTTCATATTATCTTACAAAATTAGATAAGTATTTTGTGTGTTATATGATAATTACATACTTTAGGCCTATAAGTATTGACTTGAAAAGATAATCTAATTGTGGGCCTAATTTTATGGGGAAAATTTAATTATTATAATGAAAGATTTGTATACATGGCTGTTACTTTCAGTTCAAACACATCAGGAAGTAAATATTGAAACCATCTTACTCCATTTCACCCATTAATCGAGAATAATCTAAAAAGGAGCTCAATGAAAACGATTAATTTTTCATCTTTACTTGTGTTAGTTAGAATGTAAACAAAAAACTATTCAAAAGATTGCAAAAGTTATCAAGAGTGAGGAAGGCTATCATAAAATGCATGATTTTCACTTGGGATCACTGATTTGAGTACCTGAAGATCTTGATACTTCCGCTCCGATATTTCCAGATGCGTCGGGAACATTTGGTTCAAGAGAAGGGTCGATGTACGATTTATTCTTTGTGGTAAAAGTGACCACTCCTCTTCTCCTTTTAATTTGAAGTACATTTCGCCTGTCATTGTGTACTTCAATGCTGATAGTTCATTATTAACCCTTTGAGCCCGGTTACCATTTTTACATCCCCTTCCGTATTCCTGAAGAAATTATCTTAAAAATGTTTTTTTTTATTTCGATGAGTTTGTAGCTCTCACGTAAAAATATCAGTCACAACAGTTCACTTGAACGTTTGAGTATAATCTAAAGTTAGTTGCGTAGTGACTGTTGTTCAAAGGCAACGATGTATAAAATACCAGTACAAGATAAATTAAGTTTAATTTATTCTTAATTTGTAGTTTTAATTTGTCATATAGAATTTTCCTGTAAGTGAAATATAATAAAACTCAATCCCATATGGGTTTCAGGCATGTCACAATTATAAAGATTGATGCCATGTTGGAAAACAGTCAAGACAGAGTGGTGGCTTGTCTATACACGTGTCACAAAAGTATCTGGTGTCCTTTCTTTGATTGGAAGCTACGCAACTTCTGCATCTTCTCTGGGGGGTTTTCCTTCTTTTCGGTAGGAGGAAACCGTACTGGACAATGAAGATTTTCCTTGTTATCTTCGGTGTTCATTCGACATGACTTAAATCGTTTTCTTTGAGGCTCAGAAGCAACAGTTGTAAAATAGCTCTTCGTGTAAAGTCCAAAAATTTAATTTTTTCTTGTTCTCGGCAGTATGAAACATGCGCGTTCAATAATAGTCGCTGTAACATATGCAAACCAAGTTTTTTGAACCAAGCATGCGTTCGGCGTACAAAACTCACGGCCGAAATGATTTGATCGCATTTGTCAATACCGGACATTGTAGAATTATACGTATCAATGGCTGTTGGCTTTTCATAATTCAATACATTGCCACCGGGCAGAAATCTCGCTTTCTCAAGCGCTCCAGCTTTGTCGACAGTCGAAATGAGATAGACATCTCTGTTGTCACAGAAGCGAACGATCAATATGTTATCTTGTCGAATGAATGCACTTGAGATGGGATTCATATTCTTACCCTTCAATTCCGCTGGCACTCTCTAGTCTCTATTTACTCGGATGGTACCACGCAAGCCGGTCTTTCTCGTTGTCATTTGGCGCAGAATTGAGGTCACACACTAGCAAATATTTTAAGTTGTACTGTGCACAACCGCTATTGGCTGGAGGCGCACTTGCCATTTGATTGGTTGTTACAATGGCCTTATCATATTCCTGATTACAGTTGCTGAGTGTACAGTTAATTCCTGACAAAGTTGAACTATAAATAACACAATCAGAAACCTTGACGTACAGGTACGTCATAGGAATGTGTAGGAGACGTACGGGTACGTCATAGGGCTCAAAGGGTTAACTTTTGCGTCTCCGATATTCTTTCCGGGTCTTATTGACTTCACATATAGGTTTTGAAACCCCTTTTTAAAATAGGAATGGTTCAAATCATGAACAACGTATGGTTCAGGGTTTCGGCGGGCCAATTTCATCGCCATCTTGTAGTCACTTGGTGAATAGATTTCGCACCTAATTCTTCTTTCAATTGTGCTGTGCATAGAATCGGCCTCCATTTGACTATGCCCGCTGATGAGATACTTCTGTATTATTGTTACGTTTTTTTCTTTAGCCAAGTGTAGGTAGGCATTGCTGACAGTTGCGTTGCGGTTTTGATAAGCACAACCGTCGGACCAAATACTTAGTTTCTCAACACTGTCATGACGATTGAGATAATCCTTGAAGTGTTGATACTGAAGGTAGGCAAACACTTCAGAGGATAGATCGCCATCAACCTCGGTCCAAGGATAGCAATGTCCCTCTTTGGTTTCTAAACAGTATAATGTGAAGTTATGCATCTGTAATTTTGTTTTATAATACATGCAGCTTGCTTGTGTTTTGGGACATAACAGGACTGCCTGCAAGTCCATAGTCCATACTGAAACTTTCGGATTGTTTTTTGCTTCATTTTTGTCATTTGCCTTCTCGGCTTGGGCAGCATCCTTTAAAGTCAAATGCTTGGAGTGATCCTCTGATGATAGAGTGCCAATTTTATATTTTATGCATTCATTGCATTGGTCCTTTCTCGGAGTAAAGACTCTGAACCCCATGGAGTGGAACTTCTTGAGAAACGTACTGTAACCCACTGGCTTTTGGTTTAGAGCTTGTGCACTCGTTTGGTATTCTTTGAATAGACCAGACAATGTCTTCCCAGATTCAAGAAATTTCTGGTCCTGATATATTGCTCTGCAATAATGCGATGGCATTGTAGTTATACTATTCAAGAATGTCTCTAGGTTAGCGGTGACTTCCTCAGTGATCCTATTTGCGACTGTTCGAGCAGAACTGGTCGATTCTGGTGATATGAGAGATTCATTAGCCTCCTCTGACATCCAATGCACAATAGTTCTTTGTGGAATGCCAACTGTTGAACAAAACAGGCTCTTGCAGACACGATAAGAATTTTCGTCCACTTCCAAATTGTACGAAAAGCTCCTAGATCTGCGAGAATCACTGCTTGATGTACGGCGTTTTTGGTTCTGCTGACTTGATGAGGCTTTTGATGTATATTTTCCTTTCTCAAAATGTCTTCATCTTACCTCAAACATTGTCGAATATTTTCATTCTTTGTTCTTCTGTGATATTACAGCAAGCTCTTGATGAGATTTTGCAACCATTCGATGTACAAGGCCCTCCCATGGATCGAGCCGGTTTGTTGTTGTATGGTTCTCCCATTTCTCTTAGACGCTTGGTTCGATTTCGTTTCCACAGGTCAGGTCTTCTTTGCTCATACTTCCTTTTTCTTTTGCCAACTGTAGGCATCTCATCTCCATGACTGACAACGAGCATCTCATCTCCATGATTTGTATCTGAAAGGAAAACAAACAATAGTAACAATGGATGCTAAATGCTCAACTATTACATGTATATTTTAATTGTGTAGAACAAAGCATGCTAATTAAATGAAAATCATAATTTGACAATAGCCTCTGGCCACCAGGACGCAAAATACATGTATATTAATAAAAGTTAATTATCTTTATTTAGCTATTGACTAAAAAGGTTGTAAAAATCAATGGGCTATGCACAGCTATCTATGGTCATATTGTACTTAACCTGAATTTTTTAATAAATGTTCACGAAGTTCCTATTAAATATCAATTCGAAACATGTTACGAAACATATAGCAGGCAGCTATGTATTTCATTGTTTTGCAAAGCCAAAAATATAGCAATGATATATTAAATAGTTGACTATATTTCTTTAATTAGAATACTTTTGCATATCGATCTAATTTGATTTTCATAAATGGATAATTTTATTGAAAGAAAAATATCATTTCAATTATTTATTCGTTTCTTAGCACGAATGAAAAGTTAGTTTCTACATACCTTGCTCGTGTAATAACGTCCGGAAAACTTCATTAGGCGTCAAGGGCATTGAGCGGGGTTAATTCTTCACAGTTAATTCTGGAAAGTAAAATATGCCTGTAAAAACAGACATTTGTTTGATGTCAACTAAACATTTGATATTGAAGTTATCACGTTCTTGATTCCTTCTTAGCTATACCTGCCTACATATAAATGTCTAGATTGATCAGTGTTCGATACAAGTATTATAACCATATGTATTTATTGAAATGATTCATAAAATGGATATAGAACTCAATAAAAAATCAATTTATGGTATGTACTTGCTTTATAAAGTTGCAAACTAAAATAATATGTGTACGTAGAAATTAATGTCATAATGAAAATAATATCATAAATAATGAATATTCAAGGATTCTAAATTGAAATTATTTGGATATACTATTTGAATAATGCCTAATTTATGATACATTATTCTAACATGTAGCACTGATTATAATATTATACTAAGAGTTTTATAAACTACCCTACATAACTTAGATATTTGACAAATATTTCTTGTACTATCGGTAATACTGAAACATCAATGGGCCGATTGTTAAAAACTTACCAATTCGTCGTTTTTTACAGGCTGCCTGTACCATGAGCATCCCTCTACTTTTTATATTCACGATAAACGAAGTCCACACTTAACAATCGAGCTGATATACCTAACACGCTTGAATGTAGGAAAGTCAATGTCAACAACAGGATCCTCTGTCTATTGTAACACACATTATTAAACACACACAAGGACGTACTATATTTAGTATGCTACCAGGACAGCAGACGCTCCACTCAGTGCAGTATTTTTTGAAGGCCGATTGTTCGATGGCTCTCATCTCTATCGACAAGCTACTGCGCGCTGTCACACAACGAAATTTTGTGTGCACAGTATGCGACCACTGTCTTCCCACAGGCAACGTGCGTCATAATAAAGAAGTATCACGCTTGGCATCTATTTAGAAAAACCTACTGTTAATATGAGTTTCATTGTCGCTACGTGTTCCTGCAACGATGCCGAACAAATTTAAGTGTTGACAATAGTCGAAGTACCCTACATGTGAAACTGAGTTATTTCTGCGTAATGGCCTAACTGACAATGTTAGATAGGCCAAAATGCATTTATGCTAAAAATTAGCATTTCCAACGATAACTTTTTTAAATGTTGATGATTAATCGATGACAAACAAGATAAGGATTATTGCTGTATAATAATTCAATTTTGGCCTAAGTGGTAGTTAGGCCATTTTTGCATAAGGCTGTCGATATGCAGAAGACGAGGAGGACGAGTTTCCAGACAAGATTGCTGAGGATGACGTCGCCGTGAACGCTACTGATGAAGAAGGAAGTGTGGAAATCTCGATGGTAGAGTCACTATCAGACGATGAAGAATTGGATTTATCAGTGATAGTTGACGTGATGAGCAATGAAGATTCTGATGATGATGATGATGGTGAGGAACAGAGTGAAGATGACAGTGCCCATGTGACTGCAACGTCATCAACGGCGAATGCCCAGGTCTGGAATCTACAAACTAGTCAACGACATCCACCAGGTAGATTAGCAGTGCACAATACGTTTCGGCCACCTCATGTTGGTTTAGCAGTTGGATTTCATCCACAGTCTACATTAGAGGTATTCAAAGCGTTTTTTGATAACTCCCTTGATGTAGCCGTCCTCCACACCAACCGCAAGGGACGTCGAATTGCAGCCTCCAAGCACTTGCAATGGAAGTCTGTGTGAGTTGAACTCGATGCCTTCGTTGGTTTACATCTAATAGCTGGTGCTTTGAAAGCCGGACATCGTGACACTCGAGAATTATGGGACACTAAGAACGGAAATCCTATTTTCCGGGCTACTATGAGCTTTCAACGTTTTCAACAAATAAAGGCCGCTCTCCGATTTGACAACAAGACCCGGCGCGACACCAGTGATCATCTTTCACCCATCCGCGAAGTGGTTGACCTAGTCAACAATAATTTGGCAAGACTGTATGACCCAGGTTATGTATTGACGAACAGCTTGTTGAATTTCATGGGCGCGTACGGTTCAAACAATATATTCCTTCGAAACCGGGAAAATTCGGAATCAAAATCTTTTGGATCACTGATGCTGAAAACAGCATCCCACTTCGCTGTCTGGTATATATCGGGAAACAGACACTGCCGGAAGTTGAGCGGAATGGCCCTGTTAGCGAAGCAGTGGTCATGAATCTGGCCAAGCCATATCTTGGGGTGGGTCGAAATATAACCATGGATAATTGGTTCACATCTATCACTTTATGTGACCGTCTGGAGGCGGAGAAGACCAGCGTCGTCGGAACCATTCGGAGCAATAGGCGAGGTATTCCATCTGATGCTCGATCTCTACGAGGGAGAAGAAAAGGTGACTCCAAGCACTTTATTTGCGAGAATAAAGTACTGTGCTCATTTTGGGATAAGTCAAACGCCCCGGTTTTGCTGCTATCAACAAAGCATTCACATGGAGTTCATGCGGAAGGTGAGAAACCCGAAATTGTGTCGTGCTATAATGCAACCAAATCAGGGGTTGATAACCTCGACAAATTGGTAAGAACATATCGTAGCCAACGGAAATGCCGCAGATGGCCTTATGGTGTTTTCATGACATTGACAGACGTGTGTGTTATCGCAGCAATGAAATCCATGTCAGCGTCAAATCACTACCAATTCAAAATGGATCTGGGGTACGAAATGACTCTTCCACTGGTGCATCAAAGATCTGCTCAGCCGCGTCTGACGAAGTCGATAAGGCTGGCGATGCAGATGGTGGGTGTTGAGTCGAGTGTACCGCCGCTGACGGGACTCAACAATCAACGTCGACGCTGCAAAACATGCCAAGATTCGGGACGGAAAGACAGAAAGACTCGTTTTCAGTGCTGTGAATGCGCAAAAGCCATTTGCAACGAACATGCAAGGATTCAGTACTATTTTACCGAATGCAGTTGACTCTTGATTATGAGGTTCGTGATCTGTATAGCCTAAATTGTTGTCCACATAAACTTACATGTGTGTTGTTTGGACGGAATATGTTTTCATTTTTTAGTATGAGACACTACTGTAGAAGATGGGACAACATCATCAGCCTAAGTATTCACATTTTGAACTGATATAGGAATTGCATAGTACGATAGCCTGTAACCTATAGCAGAGGAAAAGTACAAGGGGGAAATGCAGCACATTATATCTGCACTTAAATGAACTACAAAGTTATCGTTTCGCTACAAATCACAATTATTGGTCCTTGGGTCTGGCTGGACCCATGTTCATCATTTACCTAGTATGGAATGACGACATCATTTAACCGTTAAATAAAATTTTGGCTTCCCAATCCATAGTTGTATTTTGAATGATTGTACAGCAATAGCCATGCATTATATTATATATCAATTTGTCCAAAAATCCTAAAGAACAAAAGTACCTACATGTAGGTCATTTTCTAAAATTTGAACTATTTCGTTCAATTTGGATATTGGGCTTCATGATAAGAATATTTGATATAAGTGCTATGTAAATGATATCAGCTTGTTAAAATAAGTGAGAAACGTACCTTAGAAAGGATATTTTGATAAGGAAGCTAAGAGAAACGATGATTTGTTTAAATAGGTTATCACTCCATCTCATATTTCAGTTCTATGTCTATAGCTTAAGATGAAATAAATGAATCTATACTCTAATGGTTGCTCTACATTTGTCCTCATCAAAATTACAGCACTAAATATTTTCAGGATTATTAGCCTATAGCCATTTCAGTCGAAGTCTTCCAGATGCTCTATAAAGTTGTAACTTGCATTCCAGACCAATTGAATGGTACAGTAGTATTGTTCATTCTTTGTGTTATTGCGCAACGCGAAAAATTCCACCTCACCGGTATTTTAAATGATGGTTTTTACTCTCAAACATAATGTATTTAGTCCTCATAAAACTCATCAGTTATTTTCCATGAACTGCTAGTAATCGCCTTCTGGGAACCATGTAAGGTAAATAATATGTCGCAATATTAATCTGCAAGTTTTTGTGAAAAAGATGGTGTGATTTTTGCAAATCTCAGCGCTGTAGTTTGTGATAAAACGCTATTGAGAAAACAGTTGGTTTTGTGAAAGTTTTGACAAATTTCCACTTTTTTGTTTCGATTTAACTTCATCTATTTACAAATGAGATGAAGCTATGAAAATTTCAAACACATTTTCTGAATTGTTTGAGCGTTATCTTTTCAGTGGTATAAGTTGTTACACACTCGAGCAATTCTATCAACACGAAAATTGTTGAAGAGTTAGATCAATAGAAAAGTACCTACATGTAGGCATTTATACCTACATGTAGGTAAGGATATGAAATGGAAAATTTTCTGGAAATTTTTCCGGTAATTTTTCTGGAAAAATTACCAGAAAAATATAACATTTTTCCGGAAAAATATAATATTTTTCCACTTGTAATTTTTCCGTTCAATTTCTGTATTTTGATTAATCACTTCATTAGTAATTTGAAAAAGATAGAATAACAACATTGCGGTTTGTATCATACGACTGCATATGACAGCCATAGCTTCAAAGGAAGAGAAATATTTGCTATCATAATAGCTTTCAAATCTCGAGATGGGCCAGTTTATAGTAATGAACTTTACTGGTCTGATTGAAGATGAAACGGATCCACTACAATAGTGGAATACTTTTTGTGGCCACAGAGTGTTAGCGCCAGTCGCTAAACAACTTCTCAGTCTTCCAGCATCTGTGGCTTGTGTAGAGAGATCCAACAGAGAATATGGCATGCAAAAGACGAAAATAAGAAATCGCCTCACAAATGATCGCTCTGCAAAACTTACAAAAGTGAGCTACAATATTAAGGTGAGGCATTTTGCTAATAAACGTAAAGCTGATCAGAACCAACACCAGGCCCTGACAGTTCCCGAACTTATTGAAGTCGGCACTGAACCAGCAATTGTGGATGCTGACGATACAACAAATAAGGAAGATGATGAAGAGCAAGTTGTTGAATTTGACCAAGATGTCGGAAGCTGCAGTGAAGAGGATGACAATGACAATGTGGAAATGGTGGAAGAAACAATTGAAGTTGGTAATTGGGTCTGTGTAGAGTACATGATACAAAATCAACGCAGTCGCCGAGGAGTAGTACGGTTATATTACGGCTGCGTTCAATTTATTGAAGGTGACCAAATCACTGTTAAATTTCTAAAAAAGGTAAGAGACATGTAAATATATATAAGTATGATAGCCTAGATTTAACACACAGTACCTTAGCTTTATCTAGTACATGCTGGACAAACTGGCATTATGAATATCCTACTGGCCATATAAAATTGAATAATTATTATCGTAATTGATTTGCCTTTAAATGATTATAATAATTTGAAAGTAAATCAATTAATTTACTATAATTTAATTTAATTTAAATTGGCTTACTTTGAATAGCTGTCTTTCATGAATGAACGTAGTAAACTCAGCTCATATTGTATCCGCATGTAGAATTAAGTACACTAGACGAAATGACTTGCTAAGTCTTACTAAGTCTGATCAGATTCTTGCAAAGTCTGATAAGAACTTATTTTATTAAAGATCTTACATTTCCTGACCAGAAAGTACCAGACTTACTAAGTCTTATATTTTGCGAAATAAGATCTTTTCAGATCTTACCAGCTGATAATTGAAATTAAGAAAAGTGAACTGAAATTTAAAACTTGAAGTCCGATTACAGTGCGAAGATCAGACGATATCAATGGTTTTAGTTCTTAAATGATCTTGCTGGAATATCAGTGCACTAGATATATGTAGAGAAAAGCAAAATATAAGACTTTTTCTACTCAAAGGATTTCTAAAAATCACAAATAAGATCTTATCAGATCTGATCAGATTTGCTAATAAGACTTTGCACGACTGGTACTTTCTGGTCAGAACTTGCAAGATTTCCTTCGTAAGATTAAGTAAGTCATTTCGTCTAGTGTACGTACAGACTTAGGAAAAATAACAATGAATAAAATAGAAGATATTTTCAACAAACAATTTTTTAGGTCTACGAGATTGTTTATTCACTAAATAATATGATCTAATAATATAAGTAGTAAGTAAAACTCCACTTCTGGATAGCGCAAGATGGCCGCCGTCGCAGACGTCCCCCCCTCTGGACCGGCAGAGTGTCGTGGTCGGCCGCCGTGGTGCTTCGGGTCTGACGTCCCCCCCCCTCTGGCCGACCGTCGTGTAGCGCGCGGTGATGTGTAGGTTGGCGTGGTGTGCCGGCCAGGTTGGGGTGGTGTGCCGGCCAGGTTGGGAGGGTGGACTGTCGTAGCTCACCTGAAAAAATCCTAAGTGTCAGAGTGGCTTTGTATGGGTAAAATTTTGAAAATTTTCCAAAGTGTGGAATTTCGACCTGGGACCGTCACCAAAACATTTTTCATCAAATTTCACTGACCCCCCCCCGACAGCAATCTTCTAACTTTGGTTCTAGTGAACGGATTTTGTTCGTTCGAGTTGCATTGGAAAGAGGAGAAAAAACTGCTCGACGACATTTTTTGTTGCGAGTCAATCGGACCAGTCGTTCAAAAGTTAGAGCGGTTACAAGATTTTAGGTCGGAGCTCGCTCACCTGAAAAAATCCTAAGTGTCAGAGTGGCTTTGTATGGGTAAAATTTTGAAAATTTTCCAAAGTGTGGAATTTCGACCTGGGACCGTCACCAAAACATTTTTCATCAAATTTCACTGACCTCCCCCCCTCTGGACAGCTAGCTTCGATCTTGGCTTCCAGTGGACGGATTTTGTCGTGCCATAGCTCGTTTGAAAGCTAAGAGTGAGACAAATTCAGTGAAAGAAACGGCTTGTTCATATCTGTCTTTGTTCAAAAGTTATAGCGGTTACAAGATTTTAGGTCGGAGCTCGCTCACCTGAAAAAATCCTAAGTATCAGAGTGGCTTTGTATGGACAAAATTTTGAAAATTTTCCAAAGTGTGGAATTTCGACCTGGGACCGTCACCAAAACATTTTTCATCAAATTTCTCTGAACGAGGGGGGAGGGGGGGTCAGTGAAATTTGATGAAAAATGTTTTGGTAAAGGTCCCAGGTCGAAATTCGGAAGTTTTAAATTTTTCAAAATTTTCACCACACTGGAGCTCTCACACTTAGGAATTTTTTCACTTGTGGCATGTTACATGGACATGTGCTGACGGACCGACTTCCCGTGGTCATATGAGAATGGTTCAGGTGTCATATGATAGAGAATGATGAGATGAATCGTTTGCAACAAACCGCATGTCGCTACAATGAATACTTTCGGAGATAGAGCCATTTTAAGTTTTCTTCCCAGCATATATAAACCCCCGACAACGTAAGTCTGATCACTTCATCGAAAGACGAGGTAAGCGACGGTCGTCGCTCTGAGGTCCCGATATCGGGATTTCACATGACTCTATCTTTTGAAGTAGGCAAGCTATCTTCTTACTTCAAAGTTTGTATGATAGAGTTTGATAGTGTCTTTACTACTGATAACATTTTTTAGAAGTAGTATGAGTAGTAAAAATGCGGAATTTTTTAAAAATTCTTAATTTTCAGTTTTTTCAAAGTTTTAACATACAGACTAAGGTTTTCAAGTATCCTGAGTTCAAATCTGCTATCAGATTTGAAATTTAACTAAGTCTAAGGCAGCTTTGAGGGGTTAGATCCCAGCTACTGATCACTACCTTTGACTCGGCGTTCCTGTTACCACTTCGGGGCAGTGACAATGATGTCTTCAGCTGTAAAGAGCGGGTATCGGGAAAGATCTCTCACTTCCCTAGTGATCAGTACAAGGCCTTCGAGCTGTCGACGGGATCGAGTGCCACTCACTACACTCTTTAGGAATATGACTGTACTACATGATTCCAAACTTATACAAATTTCATTATCTTACAGTTAACAATAAAATCAGGCATGGCTAATGACAGGAACCGCAAATACCATATCAAAATGTGCTCATGTGGGCGAATTAATCGCAGTGCGGACGCCAAGGCTCATGTCAAGAAGGCGGGCACCGGCCACATGATTATCTTGAATAGGGTTGCGTGCGTGAAGTGTAGAGTGCTGAAGGGTGATGAGGATGAGGCGCGTTTCTACAGAGTGCATGCTGACTGTAGTGGTGGTTTAGTGACTGATTTGAGATTTACGCAGTTGATTGTGGAAGAGAGGGAGCGAATGTTGGCGATCGAGCGAGAGGGTAAGGCTGAGAATGTTGTTGAGAATGTTGTTGAGAATGATGAGTTGGCGAGAGCGGTTGCGTCGTTGGAGGGTGAGATTGAGCGAAAGAGAGTGCTTGAGAGTGATGATGAGGATGATGTGGATTTAGATAGGGAGCGTGTGAGGAAGCGTGTGAGGAAGTTGAGCTCTTCGTCGTCGGAGGTGTCAAACATCGTCATCACCGACCCCCCGAAGAGCTCATCTTCCCCAAAAGTGAAGAGTGGTGGGATTCGTGTGCAGTCGGCGAGGTGGTTGAAGGATGAAGAGAAGAGGCATGTTTCGCAGCAGATGGCGCATGATTTGTTGGTTAATAAGTATGAGAGTTTGAAGAAAGTGAAGGCTGAAGTTGTGAAGGAGTTGGATGAGTTAAAAAAGAAGGAACTGAAGTCGAAGGAGGTAGCGGATGAAAATATTAGAATGAGGCGTAGTGTGACTGATTTGAAGAATAAGACGCGAGAGTTGGAAGAGAAGAATGATGATTGTGAGAAGAGGGCGAGTGCTGCGGAGAGAAGAATGAGAGATGCAGAAGCGAAGTTTGAGGAGATGATGAAGGAGATGAGTGTGTTGAGAGCGAGGAATGTTGAGTTGGAGAGGACTGTGGCTCGGCGGGGTGATGAGAGGCAGGCGTATGAGAAGTTGGAGCGCATGAGGGATGAGTGGGAACGTGTGAATGAGGATCGTTTGTTTGAATTTCACATCCCTATTCGGGATAATCATTTGGCCGGCGAAGTACTCGTAAACCAGAATTTAGACGAATCCATCCTATGCTACAATGGTCATCCGACGAAAAAATGCCTCCACGCCAGCCTACGAATGCGCGGCCATCTACACAAATTTTCAATTCGGAAGCGCGCGAGACTGCCAAAGGATGACTAACTTGGTAAGTGAAAAAGTAAATAAGATAGTATATCCTATGCTAATACATATCATTTTCATTGCAGATCTTTGCCCGCCTTCACCAGCCCATCAATTCACTCCCGAGAACGAACCATCGGCTCTCTTAAGGGCCACCTAGCGGCAAGACATGATAGAACCTCCACGCGGTTTGCCCTGGGCAGTCTTCGGACTGGCGAATACTATCATTAAGTTGAATCTGCTATCAGTCAACTTGAACGTTGCGTCGCGTTAGAGGGGTATATAAACCACTGCCTCTCATTTCATTTCATTTCAATCATGCAGACGCCGAACAGTCAAGTCAGCTCTCCTCGCGGACCGCAGTTAAGGCCGCGAAATTTATTTGAGGAGTTTGCCAGGCTAGAGGAGCAAGACAGAGTTTTTAATAATCTTGGTCGGATTGGCAATCCGATGACAGCAACTGCTGTCAATCCAACGGAATAGCGCTACATTCCACTTTTTAGTCACGTGCCAATTAGCGTGGAAGTCGACAGTGCTACCAAAGAGAGGGTCAAAGACTCTCTCAGCAGAATTGGTAGGGTGTAAGATGACGTTACTCCCGAGAACGAACCATCGGCTCTCTTAAGGGCCACCATGGGGCAAGACATGATAGAACCTCCTCGCGGTTTGCCCTGGGCAGTCTTCGGACTGGCGAATACTATCATTAAGTTGAATCTGCTATCATTTAACTTGAACATTATGCAGTCGATTGCTATCCCTGAAGCATTCTGATTCGCTGTTGAGCAATTCATTGTTGAAAACCCTATATAAGCCAGAAGATTGTAGCGCTTCTCATTCAATTTGAAGTCACGATGGAAGCGACATCTGCCGACAACATTCCCGTCTTCACCGATGAAGACAACGCCATTCCCGAGTTCGTCATCCTCGACGAGTGGGATGAGGAGGATGAGAAGAAGGGGAAGATCAAGAGGATCGTTTGGACGGATGAAGTGTGGACTCCAAATACCACCCGCATCCGAAAGGTGCCAGATGCACCAGTACGACCTCGGCTGTATAGGGTCTATGACAACCTAACCGTCATACCCATTGATTATTCCAGCCAATAGTCAAATTCACACCCCTCGAGAACGAACCATCGGCTCTCTTAAGGGCCACCATGGGGCAAGACATGATAGAACCTCCTCGCGGTTTGCCCTGGGCAGTCTTCGGACTGGCGAATACTATCATTAAGTTGAATCTGCTATCAGTCAACTTGAACGTTGCAAATGAAGTTCGGTGTAATACTTCCTTTCGACGGGCGTTCCTGTAAAGGGCGGCGGTGAAACCCGTAGCTATGTATACCGCAAGGGACATTCGGCAATGGTCAATCTTGTTTAACCTCTCTGCGTCATGTTTGCAAGTGATTGCCTCTGTCTCAACGTAGTATGCATTCGCGCCAGGGCGACATTTAGCCAACTGTCGAAGGTTGCCTTATAAAATTTCCATTGCATACGTTATGAGAACCATGAGTTCTACCTGTCTCTATCAATGAGACGAATTGATGAATGGAATGAAATGGGAGGACACTCACGCGCCACACGCAACATAGCACACTTCTCTCTTCCGTAGTCTAACAAGCTCTTTACACATGGATCGCAGTCGATTGCTATCCCTGTATCAGAAGTGTAAGCTATCTTAATTTTATTTAAAACTATTTCAACTATCATCATCATCGTCCATATGAAATGTTTTAAGATTTACAAGTTAGACTAAGCGTGCTACTATTTCCAAATGAAAAAGTATACATGGTTAAATCATCCACTTAAGCCCATCCGTAGTCTAACAGGCTCTTTACACATGGATCGCAGTCGATTGCTATCCCTGTATCAGAAGTGTAAGCTATCTTAATTTATTTGACACCATTTCATCTACCATCATCGTCCATATGAAATGTTTTAAGATTTACAAGTTAGACTAAGCGTGCTACTATTTCCAAATGAAAATGTATACATGGTTAAATCATCCACTGAAGCCCCATTCAAGTAAGTCAGTATGAAAGCAAAGATAATACGAAATAAAAATTTATTATGGAATGTATTTCAAAAGGTCTTCATCGTCAATATCGTCCCAGAGTCTGGCTTCACATAGATAACAAAAACAGTTCAGTTGCTTTAATCGTTCTTCCACTGCGAGCCTCACTTTGTCAATATACTCCCACTCCTCCATAGTTCGTGGCTGGGAGTTAGGGGTGTACCACTCCCATAATTGGTGGAGGAATTTCGTGCTGGTGATCTCCATCACATCGTCAGTATCGTACTGGAGATACTTCCACCTCACGCCTGTTAAGTCGGGGCACTCCTTCTCACATACACTCTCTTCGTTGTCCGCTGGTAATAACACCTTCTCTACCTTCGTTGGAGCGTTTGGTGTTGAGGATGGAGAAGAGAATTTTGTGTTTGGTGTTGTCGGAGGGCTTGTCATGTTGACTGTGAATAATAACTTTGATATGTTTTCTAATTCTTAAGTATCAACAAGCAACCAATCAGAATGAACAGCCAATGAATGATGAATATGAAAGTATATATGTAAAGTGACATTCGTGTCATTTCACTCTGTCTTTGAGACGCATAAGTGAACTGTTGTCTAGCGAATTCTGTTATTATTTGAGGCGTACAAGTGAATTCCAAATTTGAGACGTATTATTTGAGTGAAGTCTCTATCTTGTTGAAGTATCAAGCTTAAACTTGATTTCGTTGAAATGGTAAGTTGAAAATTTCTTCACTCATCTCCCTCAAACGTGTGGCTAATAGCATCTTCCTCAATTTCAGGCATCAACTTCATCACCAACACCCTCCCTTCTCGAGGAAAGTTTAGAGTTGTTGAGTCAAGGTAGGTTGTAACAATACACTGAGACTTGAACAGAGATGAAAGAATGATTTCTCTTTCAGGTGATGTGAGTTCCAGCTCAGGACTCTCGCGGCAAGGCAACGAGTGGGAATGTGCCGACTGCGGACATATGTTTACAAGGAAGCACAGTCTCCTTCGACACATCAAACAACGTGTGTGTCAACGCAAAGTGGCGTCAATCTCCGGAGGTGAAGTTGATTCTGACGATGACATCTCCTTTCCTTGCGATTTGTGCCCTCTTTCTTTTGATAGCCCCTTTCAGCGATCTTCACACAGACTTCAACACACGCATGCAAATGATCACTACTCCAACGGTACCTCTACCATCTCCCTCATTAATGTTTCACATAATAATTTAGTACGCGACTACTGCATGGAGTCCAATACTCAAATAGTAGATTTTCCTGAGTGGCTCCTTCAAAATTCAAACATTATCGAAGCGCTCTTCAACAATTTAGACAATTTTAGAATGAAGGCGCTCATCTACCTTAAACTAAAATATATTAAGATAGATTTTCAAACGGGTCAAGTGACGGAGAGAATACAGTTTCATGTTCCTTCCTCTTCCGCAACCGAAGTTGTAGACTGCGAGTCTTGGCTAAATTTTCACATTCAATGTTTAAAATCAAATGTAGATAAATTCAATCAACGCGACAGCGCTCTCATTTTTGATGGTGTGGACTCAGCCATATTCAAAATTTCACTATTAGAAAGTCATGCAGCTCGAGGTACATTTAAACTACCAAAAACGTTGTATAATAAGAAAGCTGTCATCAATGTCGATTGTAAATCACAGTGTTTCAAATATGCAGTCCTATCCATCCTTCACTATAATGATATCAACGCGCATCGAGATCTCACCTATAGCTATAGACAGTGGGAGGATGAACTAGACTTTGAAGGTTGTGATAGTAACAACATGAAAATCAAAGATGTAGAAACGTTCGAAAAACATAATAAGATTAAAATTGTCGTTCACGTGTGGGAGAAGGGGTTGAAGGGTGCCCGCTATAATTCACATTCAACTTGTTATGAACGTGTAGTCAACCTCTTATTAGTAAAACAAGATGATAGCGAGGAATGGCACTACTGTGGTATTCCCAAAATCTCTCGCTTGTACACTCACTTGGGGCACTCTAAAAGAGGTGAACATTTTGTATGCGACCGCTGCATCCGCTCCTTTTGGAGTAAAGATAAATTTGAAACTCACTATGAATGGTGCAAGCGAGGTAAATTACAAATGGAACGCATGCCCAAAGATAAAATATTTTCACATAGGGATAATGGTGACGAATTAAGTCCCCTGCGTGTCATTTACGCAGACATAGAATGCTACATTGATGATATCATCCACAAGCGAGCAGCCATATCCTGCTATGAAGTATGGCATGACCACTTTAGGAATAGACAAAACCAAATGCATACTTGGCAAGGTGAAGATTGCATTTCAAAATTTCTAGAATTTCTCGATAAAGCTGCTAAATTTCAACAATCATATGATTCCCAATTGCAGCGTAAGTCACTACATATGTCAAATGAAGACAAACAAATATTTGAAAGTTGCACATCCTGTCCTAAATGTCATAAAACGTTTGATGACGATAAAATTAAGAAAGTGCGTGATCATGATCACATCACTGGTAAATTTAGAAACGCACTCTGCTGCAAATGTAACTTTTCACTTAGGTTGAGACGTCGTGCACTACCCGTCATTTTTCATAACTTTAAGGGCTATGACAGTCATATGCTCATAAAAGGAGGGTTGAGCCAGATGAAATCGTGGCAGTTTAATGTAATAGCACAAACGAGAGAAAAATTCATGGCAATGACAGCAAAAGTACCAGTAGATAAAACTAAAGAAAATAAGACAGTCTTCTTCGAAATAAAATTTTTAGATTCATTCCAATTCATGTCAGCGTCACTAGCTTCTCTCGTTCGTAATCTCAAGTTTCTTCCCCATAGTCAAACTTTGAAGAAACACTATCCAAACTTAACGGATGAAATAATCACTCGCAAAGGAGTCTTTCCTTATGCGTATTTTAGCTCAATGTCTAAACTAAATGAAACAACCCTTCCTTCCATTGACAAATTCCAAAACGATTTGACGGGTGAAGATTGTCCAGTAGAAGATTATGAACATGCTCAAGAGGCATGGTTAAAATTTGAATGTAAAACGTTTGGCGATTATATGATCGCTTACTTAGAATTAGATGTCATTTTGCTGGCTGATGTCTTTCAGGAATTTCGACGAGTGGCATTAGAAGAAGACAAATTAGATCCTGTCCACTTTGTCAGTCTACCAGCCATGTCCTTTAAATCAGCCTTTAAAATGACTGGTGAGACCATTCATCTCTTACAAGACCCGGAGATGTATAATATATTTGAGCGCGGAATACGCGGTGGTCTCACATTTGTAAATAAACATCATATAAAATCTGAAACAGTAGGTGATGATCATATCCACCTAAAGTACTATGACCAAAATAATTTATATGGCAGTTCACTGTCTAAACCACTACCTCATTCCGAGTTTAGTTGGTTAAATCAAGATGAGCTTGAGTATTACTCCAGCCCTTCAAACATACTGAAGATTCCAGATGAAGGTGATCGGGGATATTATTTTAAGTGGATTTGATTTATCCAAATAGCATTAAAAATAAAACTGCTGATTTCCCACTCGCACCTGAATCTGGTGAAGTGAATGAAGACATGTTTTCACCATTCATGTCACAATTTCATAATAACTTAACAGAGTGTGGACAGCCAAGATACAAACCATGCCGCAAACTTTTACTCACCCAATATGATAAGAAAAATTATCTCGTACACTTCTGCATACTAAAATTCTATTTAGAAATGGGCATGCTTCTAAAGTCAGTTCACCGCATTATCAAATTTAGACAGAAGGCCTTCCTCAAACCCTACATAGATAGTAACAGTCAAAAACGTGCACTCGCCCAAAATAATTTTGAAAAGGATTTTTATAAATATAAGAATAACAGTCTTTTCGGAAAGACCATGGAGGATGTTAGAAAACGTATGAACTACAAACTAGTCGTTGATGAACAAAAATATCACAAATTGACCTCATCACCTCTTTTCATTGATAGAGACATAATCGATGAGGATCTTGTAGGTGTTAAAATGATAAAATCAGAAGTTGAGTTGTGCAAACCCATCTATATTGGGCAAGCCGTTTTAGATTATTCCAAGCTTGAAATGTATCAACTCTTCTACAAAATATTAAAACCATGCCCTCTCGTAAAAGAGGTTCGCTTACTGGGTGGTGATACAGATAGTTTCTTTTTAGGAATTACCACTCAAAAAGATTTAAATTTTAAAGAAGTAGGCAAGTCATTAGAAAAATATTTCGACACATCTAACTACAATCCCACTCATCCACTCTATTCCATACAGAATAAAGCCAAACTTGGTTGTTTTAAGGATGAAACAGCAGGAAAGGAAATAGATGAAATGATTCTCCTCCGTCCTAAAATGTATTCCATGAAATTAAAAGAATGTGCAGATAGTATTAAGCGTGCTAAAGGTATATCAAAATCCATTGTTCATAAAATGAAACATCGGTCCTATAAGAAGGCCTATAAAAATAAAACTATAACGTTTGTCAATATGACAATCTTAAAATCTCAAGTTCATACTGTGAAAACGCACACGTTCAAGAAACGAGCGCTTTCAGCATGGGAAGATAAGAGGTGTTGGATAGGACATAACACATCTCTTCCACATGGACATCCTGACACAAACATACCACCACCCAAAAGAATAAAACTCACGCTACCACATTCAGGAGATGTATTGACATAATCAACTTTAACTCAGTATTTTGATGTCGCTTTTTGTAGATATACATGGTTGTTTTATGTATCGCATGAGATCGTTTCTTCCTTGTGAATATATGCCTACAGTTAGCTCATTCCCCCTATATCTGTGAAAAGACTTTTTCATATACATATTTTTATTTCAATAAACATATCACAATGACTTCACTTTGTTTTCCGAAACACTAAAGTTACGAGGGATTTAGTATCTTTCACATGGATGCACTCTTGTAAACCATTGGTAATTTCGATAGCAATAGAGGGTATAGTTTGTTTGACGACGGGATGATAGAAAATAGATTCAAACATCTTCTCGACTATTCCATATGAAGCGTCTTTATCATGAATGAAATCACGTAAAATGTATTCTTTTTTCTCACCAACAGAAATAGGTAGAATCAAATCACTTTGAATGTAAAGGTGCTGTTCATGTCATTGGTGTTTCTATACCAATCGTATGCGCAGCAGCAAACACTGTTTGTAGCATTGAAAAACCAAAGAGTTTTTTCAAATTTTTACTCAATTGACATTGAATGTCATCACCCAGTCTCAGAACAACGCGTTGATTTTCAATTGAAAACGAAATGTGGTGTGTCTTTACATCATATTTACTTTTCATCACATGCTTCAACTTCTGTTGTATATAAGGATTTACTACATGAATGAAGCTTTCAACTGTATGATATAGACGCGGCATTATATTGATAGCAACTTTAGATTCTTCATAAGACTGGTAAATTTTCTTGATGCGATCGCCATAGATGTCCACCCACCATTCATCATTAACTGAATCAGCTTTAGTGTGATATTCATGAGAAGCATACACCAGACCGCTTCCAATAATAAGGGTTGGATGCCTTACAAAATGGCGCAAGGTTGGAGAGAAATAAACTGTAAGTTTGTCATTATATTTCTGAATAACCAACTTATTTTTGTTCGCCATAATTTTCTCTCCATACTTCTTACCCACAGTCTCATTCCATCGTTTTACTAACTCAATAAGTGATAAAGGTTGAACACCACGCTTTTTCAAAATGATGCGTTCTTCACATTCTACAACATCTTCATCAAATATTTTAAATCTATAATGAAATTTGTTGATTCGATTTGAATAAACTTTTTTAACATTTGCAGTAGCAATTGATGTTAGATGTAGTCCATGACCAAAACCAAGATGTGGATAGAATTCATTATCCAACCTCAGCGTAAGACCTTTAGTAAAAGAATGAAAGCGGAGGAACTGTCTCCCACTCCAATGATAGATAGTAAACTCATAAGCTTTCTGATTTTTATTCTTCATGATGGAAGTATTACCACTGTTGAATGCCTTAATAATTTTCTCATTCCCAAATGGTTCATAAGAATCTGATTTTATCTGAATCCATTCATAGTTCCACTTTCCATCTGATGTTAAATTGTATGGGAACTGAAATGCATTATTCATCGTTATTCCATCATGGGTGCGAGGAGTCAATATCATTTCTTCCAAATCATTCACATTCTGAATATTGCTATCATAGCAAATACTAGAAACGCCAACCTCCCATTCACCTTCTAAATGCAGTGGCCGATTTAATTCTACTCGATAGTCTGATGGTTTATTTTTGGGAAATTTATTCATAGAAGCATTACTGGGCAAGTAGATTAGAAACTAGTCCTTATTTTCACTTTCCATATTATTCACATTGGAAAAATACATTAGCATACGTTTGCATTAACTCTTCATTCGGAAATGGAGTGTGATACTTGTCACAGCATCTTTATGAAAAGGAATCAACGCACCAGCATCGTCATAAATGGCAATATCAATTTGTGGGATGTAGTTTGATTTCAGCTTTGTATAATGCACTTTCTTGAAAGTATGCTCAGATAAAATACTGCAGCTTTTTGGCTGGTATGGTATCATTGCTAGCAATGGAGCTTCAACATCTCCCACACGTACATCTTCACCAATATTGGAATATATCTGAAAATAGTTAATACGACGCGATAGCGACATGTCTGCGCTAGCTTTGGTTACAGTACCACTTTTAAAGATATTTTGATCAAAACCCAAAATGTCCATTAGAGTTTTATCCATAATTAGTTCAATACCTTTTCCACTTATAGTGAGAGACAAAGTACCTTCTTTTTCAGAAAATGAAATATGTTGCTCATTAATCACTTCATTTAAATAATCTACAACCAATTTAACCGAAGTAATAATGCGAGGCATCAACACTCTTGTTTCATGTAAGATACCACCTAAAGGCTCTACACACTTTCTGTATAAAGATACGGTCCATTCTGTATCAAATTGATTTGACCTTTCACATGGTAAATGTTGCATATCAGATTTTCCATGAACAGCTGCAGAACGATGTCGTAAGAACTGATGAAAATCTTTTGAACAAACTAATACTAGATCATCATCATTTAATTTGCTTATAGCAATATGATTAGATGATTTAATATAAGTCAATGTTGCCACTTGTTTGCCATCAACTCGAAGGAGATAATTAAATTTCTTCAATAATGTTTCAGGAGTCATGTTTGTCTTTCTTGGCTTAATCACAATCTTCTTCACCAACGTCTTCTCATTTCTTGGAATAAGATCTACATAATAAGCTTCCTCTCGATATATTAACTGTTTATGACCACTTATGTGGTAATTAACGTTAAAATTATCATAGCTTGTTAAGGCGCTAGCGAGGTAACCTAAATCATTTCTTAAACTTGGACTTAAACCAACAATCCAATCTTTGTCAACTACATGATGTACATAATTATAATCATCATTGTGCGGAGTAAATTGGACAATATGTTTACTCGCTTTATTCAAGAAATCATATATAAACTTTTTACATGATAAGAGATCTTTCTTTGACCACTGTGGAATGTATACTCGGCACCCCTTTTCACATTGATAAGCAGCTGTACGCCTCATATTAATAGTCATCACTTCATGATCAAAAGTATAGACACAGTTGCTATAAACAAGTTGAGTGACACCCACTTCCCAATTCCCATTTAGCTGTTGTGCATGATCAATGGGAGTAGAAAAGAGTGCGGCTCGATTACTAGTAAATCTCTTTGTAGCCGCATTGCTAAGCAAAATATGATAAAACGACATTTTTATATTGCTGATCTGCAACTTTGCATAACATCATGAAGACTTGGATTTTGGACTCTCTACAATATATCAGAGTTGATCGTGATGGAAACGTACATTTCAAAAATTCTCATGGTCATACATCAAGAGGAATTACATTAACATGGCGACAATTTGTCAACCTCAATGATATCATGAGGGATTTGGAATATTTTGAAACATTAAGATTCATCTCCTTGGGTGATCAAGTTTGGCTTCAACATTACAGAAATGAAATTCAAATCTACCATTCTCATTCCGCAAACTGTTTCTCATTTCGCAAATACAATTGGGAGAAGTATAGAAGATATATACATCGCTCCATCATGACATTTATTCGTCGTGAGTTCATCGCCCTACTATGCAAATCTTAATCAGACATGACTATCACGCACCATGAGTTGGAAATTAGATTCCCTACAACGTATTGAAACGGATCATGATCGAAACGTCTATTTCAAAGATTCAACTGGAAATGTGAGAAGAGAGTTTGCTTTATCTTATCGTCATTTTCAATCTCTACATCATATCATGAAGGACTTGAAATACTTCTATATGAAAAGACATTCACGTATTTGAAATCGCATCTGGCTGCGCGTCAACAATCGGCGAATTCAACTCTATCATTCCCAACTTCATACTAACTTCACATTTCATCAAGGTAGTTAGGAAAAGTATAAAAGGAAGGTACATCGCTCAATTTACTCATTCTTTCATCATGAAGCGCCATCGCTACACCATCGTCAACATTCTCCGCCGCTTCAGACTCTACACCAAAATCGATCTCACAACATTACACCAACAGCTTCCAAACAGCAAGTATTACCCGGGCCGTCCTCAAATGTTAGTGGTGAAGATGAACAATTCACGGAATCTTCAACTCTTCCCAAATGGGACTGTACAGATTCTCGGCGCCCTTTCTCATTCATCGGCGCAGTCAATGCGCTTAGAGCTACAGAGACTACTACGTCGGATATGGAAGAGGGAGAGGTGTGTGATGTCGAATCTGACTGTGGACAATATGGTGATCTCTACTCAATTGAGTGACAGTCTATCATTTTTGAAGATTCGTACCAGCAGTTACCATTTGTGTTATGAACCCGAACTTTTTCCTGCAGCTCTCATTAGTTGTTGGTTACCTGTGCATGTGGCAATCTTTCATAATAGTAAAGTGATCATTACTGGACTAAAATCTCATGTACAAGCAAATGTGATCCAAGACTATCTCATTGAGTATGTACGTACCCAGCGGATTGTAAAATAAAAAACAATTTTTCCAACATGATGTTTTTATTTCAAATCATGATAGAACTTACAAATCATTTTTTCATTAGAGGATGGATTACATGAAAAGTTTTGAATAATAGATGCAAATCGAGATACATGTAAACGTTTTAAGATGAAGTACAGTACAAAAGCACCACACGTTGATGAAAGTGGATGTTGTAGTATGCGTTCATTTCGCTGATATTGACGCGTATGTTTTCTCAACCACTGCTGTGTTGGTATATTTGGAGGTTGAGCAAGAGAGTCAAATAGTTCACCACGTCGGTCTTCTCCAATAAAGATCGCTTTCCAATGCTCACCGCCTAAATTCTGCGAATGAGTGTTTAGCACAATAAAGATGGGATAGTGATTTACTGCAGGTGGTAAGGTATCGAGTGAATAGACATTATCGAAAGCTTTCAACGTCGCTTCGTCTGCATTACGCTGCACTTTAGTCTTAATATCGTCAGCAGTCAACCAACTCATTAACGATTATACTGAAGAATCACGTCACGATACTTTGTAATTTCAATGTTTGAATCGAAGACTGCATAAATTAATACATTGATCGTCTCAGGTAGTGTTCTTTTGAACGTCAAATCCAAACGAATATTATGAGGCACGTTCGCTTGACGATAGGGTGCACTAATATCGCTGTCAGCAGTCAAATCAAATGCATAAATAGTATATCCACTCTTAAACTCTTTCATAGTCAGTCCGTTGGTATCATCCGTATTGTAAAAGCTAAAGACATCCATAAAATCAACATAACTGCGCATAAATTGATCCGCAGCAAAATCTGGTTTGTAGGGTGGACCAGGATGACTCACACCATTTACACGTAAAGCAATTTCACTTAACTGATTGTGTTTAAAATTGAAAGGATTCTTCTTTATATTACCATTAAATGCATCATTTTCAACCATTGCCACCATGAGGAGCTTCGGTGCTTCCGATGGAAAGAGGCCATCTTTCATGAAACTCTTTTGATCTTTAGGAATTGTAAAGGTGAGAAGCTTTGTATGCTGAACGGGGTAAATGGCATTTTGGCGGTTAAGACCTTCAGCATGTACTCTAATGACACTTGGATTCGGTACTACTCGACGAATGTAAAGTGCAATATCTTCCACATGAATTCTAAAATTGTCAACTTTAGCAAATGCATTCAGCGCAAATTCAGGCTTATTCAATGTCAGCTTGAGTCGCATGCTGGTATTACAGAGTAAAAACTTTGACTGTCTAAAGAAGTCTAAATTTAGCGGACCATATAGCTGACATACTCTACTATCTTTAATCATAGCAGATCGCTTTACAAAGCCACTGTTTGTTTCAACATCAAATTTTCCTGCTTCATCTCTGTACCATCCCATGGCTTCCATATGACTTTTTTGTGCTGCTGGATGAAACTGTGATACATGATTGAAATATGATTTATAGGGATAATCGCTTTGACCACCTTCCACCTGCTGCTCTCCAATCGTTAGAGAAACATCACGAAGTAATGTAGTCAATGGTAAATTGTTCAGCCCAACTTTATGTGCATCGTCAATAGCAGTTCCATCTGCTTGCTGAATTCTAAACCTCAAATCAAGCATCGCATAACTCAAATCTATGTAGTCATCACTACCACCAGGAATAACAAATTCAATGGGGCCAGCATTCTCAGCTGTTCGAGGATGATAATCTACAATACTTGAACTAAGAATATCTGTCTGTATGGCTTGTTGATCGAACAAACAAAAACCGGAAGTTTTACACTCCATGATTAGAAGTTATAGCAGCGTCGTCGTTTAGCGCCTGATGAATGATTAGAGCCTCTACGACGTTTGCGTGAATGCCTTTTGACTGAAGATCGCACCTTACCAGCTCCGCGATGTTTCCTCCTTCCTTTTTTCATTCGTTTAGGTGATTTCTTTCCTTGAGTAACACCAGCAAAGGTCTGCTTCAATGTTTTTAAACCGCGTTCCTTCCCACGATTCAACAAACTGCTCTTAAAACTTCTACCTCTGGAAAGATCACTAGCAACATCACCAGCAAAGCCAACGGCATTACTTAAAACATTTCGCTTTAAAGATCTACCGACATTGGATATGAGAGGTGCTACAACAGATTTCAGTGCACCAAGTATGCTACCTCCACGTTGGCGGCGAGCGCCGATGTAAATTTGTCCTCCACCACTTACATAGGAGGGTCGTGAATAAAATGAGGCAGTTGGATTCATAGCTCAAATCCTAAACATTGTTAGTTACAACTTTGCATGAATCACTGTCGATCACTTAGATGAAAGATGTCGGCACGACGCATCCCAGAGTTCATACTTGAAGGATAACCAGTCCATTTAACAAGACACCATTCTTCACCTTGCCGTTTTTTACATCGAATGATTTTCTCTACAAAATATGTTTCACTTTCAGTGACTACCTCAATCTCATCGCGGTAAAAGCTACCCTCAATTTCTTCATTATCGTAATCTTTCAACTTGTAGGTGGTCGGAGAGTCTTTTTGATTAATCCTTGATACTGTAAATACCTCCTCTGTCCAATTCGGAAGGTACCCTTTAGCAAAAACACTTTTCACTTTTGAGATACGAACTTTATCGCCAATTTTCACATCACTTTTCACATGAGTGCGTTTACGTTGGAATGATTCGCGCACTTTATCTACATTGTCAGCATTTACATCTACTGGTCTGAGTCCAATAGAACGATGGATAGAGTGATTGTAGGCATGGAGTGTATCTTGTAGAACCTTTGTCCAATTTTGTGTCAAGTTGGCAGTAAAATGTCGCCACAAGCGATTTTTTAATGTGCGATTAAAACGTTCAACGAGTGCAGCTTTATAAGCACTCTTTACACTAAACAACTCAATGTCATGCCTCTCAAATAATCTTGTCACATGCTGATTTTCAAACTCTTTTCCTTGATCACTCTGAATTCTTTTTGGAATGCGACCTTCTCGAAAAATTGTTTGGAATGCTTTTGCTGCTCCTTTCCCTTCTTTAGTTTTTAAAGGTTGAGCCCACGCATAACGCGAGAAAATATCAATGACGGTTAAAATAAAATTATTGCCCGAGTTATGTTTTGAAATGGAGGCAACATCACACAAATCTGCTTGCCACTGTTCATCGATGTCATGAACAATATAATGGCGGGTGCGGTACTTCTTTTTCGCTTGTTTGTGGAGTGTATAGGTAGCCTGACCCTTTAACCATCGTTTCACTTGTGATTGTGGAAGACCACTCGCTTTTGATAATTTCTTGATAGATGCAAATCCTGCCGGATGTTTTACATCATAATAGATTGACTTCAAACGTTCAGTCGATGACGACTGACTCTTTTTTCTCCTTCTCATCCTTTTGTTTTCTTGCCTTTCTACATTTACAACAACTGCAGCATTTAGCTTTAGCGGTTTTGCGATCGTGTTCACATTGCTTAGGGGTTTCATTATGAGAGCTGGCGCAGCAAGTGCAAGTGACAACGACATTCACCTCTGGCGGCTCATTACATGGCAAGCAACACATCTGCTTCATATTAATAGTCTGAGAACATGTATTTCCTAGGAGGAGCTGTTTTACGTTTTCCTTTTACTAGTTTTAGTGATGATGTAGATCTACGTCGAGTTCTTCCTCTTGTTTGCTTAGTGAGTGTGGGAGGGGATGTAGCAGCGTCTTAAACCAATTTGTTGGCATTTTCATCGCCTGAAGCATTGGAGTAGTAGCCACTGTTGAATCAAGTTCTTTCAATGTCTCATTATTTAAAGCAAATTTTGGCACATTATGCTTTTTCAATAGTTTAAGAAAGTATGACCAACCAGGTGGAACATAGCCCTGACGGCGCTTTCTACGTGTCGCATACTGAATCAAGTCTTTATAACGTGAAGCATCAATCACTTTATTTTCATCTGTAATGATTTCTCCTCTATCATTTACATTGAGATGGGGTTCAATACTGTTGAAAAGAGATATGGCATGTGCGCGAGATGCTAAAGGTGTAGCAGTCGATACAGAGTCACGCATCTTATTCTTCAAGTTTTTCAATTGCTCAACAGTTTCCGATTGTAATAATACAGCACGATGTGGATCTTTGATGTGAACATTTTGCTGATAATCTATTTCTTTCCTATACATTTGATTTGCAAGAGGTTGCTTTACTTGCTGCATGGCAGTCAATTGTACATATTCATCCTGAGGAATAACAATCATGCGAGAATAAGAACTCATAGTTTGTAGATAATCATGGGAGTTTTCAAAATATCACTTCGAAATCTAAATTCTTCCGGACACTCTTGCGTAAAGTCAATGAATAAGTAACCGTATGGTTTTTCAGTAGCTGCTTGAAAAATTTCAATTAAGGCTTTTGATCCTCTGGGTGCAACTTGTCGCGCTAAAATTTCAAATTGACTTTTATCTCGCGGATTCTTGAAAATAGCATAATAGTGTGTATTCAGGTTTCGTGTACGAGCTTCTTTTCCATCAGGAAACAAATTTTGTGTGATATAGATGATAAAACACCTTTTATGATGTGCTGCACGAGTGAACATATCTGTAACATCTTTTGAATTCTTACTTTCTTTTAATAAATCATCCAATACAACAACATCATTAGACTGAAGTTTATCCACTGGAATAATTCCTTCATGTCGAATAAAGTTGCGACTTTGCAATTCCTGAAACAACGACGGTTGATAAATACCATAACACCAAATCGCTCGATTGATAGGTTCCTTAAACAACTCCCTTCTTTTATCCAATAAATTCAGCGTGAAAACAGTTTTACCTGCATGAGATGGACCTGATACAGTCAGAACTTTATCACATTGAAGTCTGAAATCCATTTTATTACTTTGGGATTCAACATTTGCATAATTAACGCTTAGAGCCAAAGATATTAGCCAATAGGTTGCCCACGGCAGGAGCTATCATTGGAAGTATTGCTGAAAGGAAACCGCCCTTTTGTGTTAGAGTTTTCCTCTTTCTTTGAAGGGTGACTTTAGGATTGGAGATGAAACGCAATTTCGTAGCATATCGCTTAAGCAACTTTCGTTGTTTTGGCGCTAATTTCTTCGTCCTCAACTTTCTCACATGAGAAATAATTTCATGAATGAATTTATCGTTGGCATGTCGTATAGCATTGTATCGCTGATTTGCTTTCATTCGTCGGAGAGCTTGAATGGCTGAAAAAAACTTTTGACTTTTACGTTTCGCCATTTTACGTTTCGCCATTTTCCGTGTTAGTCTTTGCTAAAACCTATCTTTACCACATTTGCATAGGTAATAACTATTGCGACATAAGTGACACTCGAAATGAGCAATGTCACAGTGGTTACATTTGCAAAGTTGAATGCAATTACGTATGAAACAGCGTTGACAAAAAGCATGCTTACATCTCTTGAAGATGCGCTTTTCATTTCCATCCTTTCGCTTACATACATCACAACACATAGTTTCACCGTTACTGATGTCTATAGCAAGTCTTTTTGAAGATATGAATTTGCTAGCCTTTTCTAAATAATAGACGCATGTACAGAAGGATTATACTTCGAGAGTGAGCAGACATAGCTCGAAAACCAGTTGTGCTACAATCAAGTACCACTGCATTTTCAATTTTTCTTTATGGAAGGTTGAATGTGAATATCTGAAATCGCTTCAATCACTAGACTGCTGCCATGATGGTTAAATGCGTTAAGACGTTCAGCAATTTTTATCATATGTCTTTTAAAAAATTCTTCGGGGTGATCTACAACTTCCATTGAATAAGAAGCAAAATCGAAAGAGCGACTTTCCACCTCTTCCTTTCCAAAATGACTAAACTTAATTTTCGCAACTAATCGCGCCATGACAATGCTATCAGAGAATGTATTCATTAACTCTAGAAATAGAGTGCTAGCATCATCGACCACTGCTTCGATGTCGGTCTCATCTTTATGAAAATTTATCACATAATCTTGAACAGCTCCTTTTAAACTTTGCCTATGAAAATGTAATGTTCCGCAGTCGTTTGAGAAAGACATGATCGCCCTTTAACTAACCCATCCATTGCATGAAAACAACTCTTCTCATAGTAACATTTATTGAATAACGGTAACAAGCATGCATTATAAATCAATGGTTTGAAAGAGATAAAATAGATACAGCTGGTAACTATCATACAGCGAGCAATGATAACCATACAGGACTTTGGCAGTGCTGAGGTAAGGAGGAAAGAAGCATTGGTTATGAATGTAGCTACTACAACGAACAGACAAAATAGGAACACACAAATCCTTAAAACGTTTCGTGACTTCATGATAATGTTGATTCACTCTACTATCCCAAGGTGGGAGCAAAATATCATCAATGATTAAATTAGGAAATACTTTCCTCTCCTTACCAGGATTATTACAAAAGATGCGTATAACATTGAAAGCAGCTAACCATCGTTTAAAGTCAATAAGAAGAGCACTCTCACAAGAAAAGCCATAGTCTTGCAAATATTTCAGATTAAGTCCATGAATGTGTTTTCTCGCCCATTGATCAACATTGGGATTGCAGTTGGCATGTTGATGATAGACACTGACAATCTGATATGTCCAATTGTTCATAGCAATAGCACTGAGCTCCTGTACAGGTTCACCCTCACAATCCATAAAAATGATGATAGAAGCCTAAAACGGAAATTTACACATCTAAGGAAACGTTCTATAACATATTACAAAATGAAGAATTACATCGATGCTTTTCACGACAAAATACACAAATGATATGATGGCAGCGAAGAAGTAAAATGTATCTAATAAGACCACGTCTACGACACTCAAAGCACATAAGCGAATTGTCATAGGGTAGAGTTAGGAAAGGACTAGTAATTCTCCTTCTTTGATTTGCGTTTTGATGCAGCATTTTTCTCCGACTTGCGCTTCGTACCACTGCTGTTAAGGATTTGATCAATTATGTCGTCCACGTTGGGTGGTTTTGGAATATACATGTATAGGATGGATTCCATATGCATGGAGAGAGAGGCTATTTTATTATCCTTATGCTGACCATAATATAGCCCATTCACTTTGAAAAGGATATCCCAAGTACCTTCTCCGAGCTCGTCGCATGTGATGGGTGTTGAAGGATCTCCCTCCTTCTTATAGTAAGTGCACCAATGTGATGCCGGTAGGCAAATGTGATTACCATCCCAAATCTTTCTATAGGGAGTATCCTTGTCATCTCTCGCCTTCCACTCTTGAGCAAGAGGAGTAGGAATGTCCATATTTAATGTCACGTACTCCTCAATAATATCAAGTTGGTGGCGAATGTACGGACTCACGGGGATAAGTATGTAGTCCCCATACTGATTGTGCATTATCTTGACATCCGTGGAAGGGAGCATTCCCGTTTGGAGTACTACGCCATGATCGTCATAATGCAAGACTTGTTTAAATTTACGCTGTAGCGGTGTAGGATTATGTACCTTGGTTGTTTCTTCCACTGGTCTCAGTTGTAGATGATCTGATCGTAGCGAACCTTGTAACGTTTGACCGCCATTTTGTCCTACTAGCGCAGCAGATGGAGTAGATGCCTGAAAATGGAAAAGTTTGTATTAAGTTTACGTTCAAGGGAGGAGAGGGAGGAAAGTAGCGACTTACCATTTTAGTTGGATAATAGAATAGGGAACTAGAGAGAGGAAATGTGCGTCCGTCACTCGTGTGATTCAACGATGGAATGATTCTCACTGTGGAAGGCTCGCTATTTATATAGAAATGCTTGATTCTCATTGGATGATGATCCTCATTGGACAATAACATCAAGCTGATTCCAAATCTGGCCTCCGTTTACCAATCCGAGCCTTCATTCGCCCGCTGGAGCTGTTTCTTGGGAAATTCTAACTCTGTCGTTTTTCGTCAATCTCCCAAAATCTTAAATGGCGTCTCACATCTAAACGAAGACAGAGAGGAACAAGGCGATTCTTTCAGTGAATTTGTCTCACTCTTAGCTTTCAAACGAGCTATTGCACGACTTTCTACGATCTCTAGAAACAAAGTTGGAAGATCGGTGCCGGGGGGGGGACGTCAGCGAAACTTTTTCTCTCCGATTGACTTGAAACTCACCATATCGATGCAGAATTTCACGCTGAATCCGAATCTGGCCTCCGTTTTCGCATCCGATGCCTCGTTTTGACGCTACAGCCCAAAACGTCCAAAATTCTAACTCTGTCATTTTTCGACAGTCTCCCAAAATCTTAAATGGCGCCTCACATCTAAACGAAGACAGATATGAACAAGCCGTTTCTTTCACTGAATTTGTCTTACTCTTAGCTTTCAAACGAGCTATAGCACGACAAAATCCGTCCACTAGAAGCCAAATCGAAGCTAGCTGTCCAGAGGGGGGGAGGTCAGTGAAATTTGATGAAAAATGTTTTGGTGACGGTCCCAGGTCGAAATTCCACACTTTGGAAAATTTTCAAGATTTTACCCATACAAAGCCACTCTGACACTTATGATTTTTTCAGGTGAGCGAGCTCCGACCTAAAATCTTGTAACCGCTCTAACTTTTGAACGACTGGTCCGATTGACTCGCAACAAAAAATGTCGTCGAGCAGTTTTTTCTCCTCTTTCCAATGCAGCTCGAACGAACAAAATCCGTTCACTAGAACCAAAGTTAGAAGATTGCTGTCGGGGGGGGGGAGGTCAGTGAAATTTGATGAAAAATGTTTTGGTGACGGTCCCAGGTCGAAATTCCACACTTTGGAAAATTTTCAAAATTTTACCCATACAAAGTCACTCTGACACAGGATTTTTTCAGGTGAGCGAGCTCCGACCTAAAATCTTGTAACCGCTCTAACTTTTGAACGGCTGGTCCGATTGACTCGCAACAAAAAATGTTGTCGAGCAGTTTTTTCTCCTCTTTCCAATGCAACTCGAACGAACAAAATCCGTTCACTAGAACCAAAGTTAGAAGATTGCGGTCGGGGGGGGGGGAGGTCAGTGAAATTTGATGAAAAATGTTTTGGTGACGGTCCCAGGTCGAAATTCCACACTTTGGAAAATTTTCAAAATTTTACCCATACAAACCCACTCTGACACTTAGGATTTTTTCAGGTGAGCTACGACAGTCCACCCTCCCAACCTGGCCGGCACACCACGCCAACCTACACATCACCGCGCGCTACACGACGGTCGGCCAGAGGGGGGGGACGTCAGACCCGAAGCACCACGGCGGCCGACCACGACACTCTACCGGTCCAGAGGGGGGGACGTCTGCGACGGCGGCCATCTTGCGCTATCCAGAAGTGGAGTTTTACTTACTACTAATATAATAGATAGATAATGATAGATAATATAATAGATAAAGATAATATAGAAGATCATTAAAGATTGAATCCATTATCAAAGTTTGAATTATTAATTGAATCCATTATTATGATTATGGATATGGATATGGATTATGATTATGGATGATATTGAATCCATTATTAATTGAATTATTGATTGAATCCATTATTAAAGTTTGAAGACATTATCATTAAAGATACTATGGATAAAGATAAATATATAGATAAATAATAATAGATAATATGATAAATAATATAGTATAATATGATTTTAATGAAATGCTCACAAAAAGTATGTAGGCCTAATTATTATTCGTATAAATCCCAGAACATTTGTTAAATGTTCATGTTATATCGTGTTCTTTGATATTTGTTTCACTTTCAGATTCTCGTGAGTAGCTATCAATTTCCGGAATTGGAGGAAATCGACATAGTAAACCGTGCATTCTGCACACGCGTCAAAGAGCCGGAGCTGGCCTCTGGCTCTACCAGGAGGAGAACTATCTATGTATTCTGCGAGTTAGAGCGTGAATCCTTATTGAGAAAGGTAGCAAAAAAGACACAACCTCAAGCACAGTGAAAGACTTCGTATGGTATTGTTTTTTTTATTGAAGATTTGTAAGAGTATATAATTTTGTTATCCAACTTTGTTAGCCTCCAAATGTTAGACTACTGACTTTTTTGTTTTAATCAAGAAATAGAGATTTTTGTAATTAGGTGATGTTTTCAAGTATCGGTAGATTATTTAGGCTTATTCATGTCCAAATCAAAGTCAAAATCGTAGAATGCCTTGATATCCTTCTCCCTCAAATAGGCCTAATATATTTTTCTCTATTTCTTGTCGAGTAAATTTCACTATATATCCGTGTTTGTTTAATACTCCTAGTTGTGTCTTCCCGTATTTTTTTAATTTAAATTAATCTTAATTTACCAATCTCTTAAATAAAAATTGCGCATATATTGCTGTACCATAATAATTGTTTCATTCAAAATGAGATACCGTATCATTTACCTAATCAACACTATATTGCAAATTTACTTAGATGGAATATTTTTCGTTGACAGGAATTTTTTTTTATTTTTCCATATTTTTCCAATTTTTCCGGTAATTTTTCCGGTAATTTTTCCGGAAAAATTACCGGAAAAATATAATTTATATTTTTCCGGTAATTTTTATATCTATACATGTAGGTACTTGGTCAAATTATCATTAAGACGTTACGTAACATCACATTTAAAATTGTCAGACGCATGAGGTCCCGAAATAATCCACTGAAAAATGCTACGTGGATTCCACATCGAATCCACTTGACATTCTGGAATTCACGGGGAATTTTTTTTCGTCCAAAATTGATATTGCAGAATTTTCGTCTTTATTTTAGTAGTGAAGCAGTTTCAGTTTGTTCGAAATCATGACGGATGACGTGGAATTATTCACGTGGATAATTCTATATGGATTGCAGGTGCCATCCCGGCCGTGTCGAAATATCATCGTGATAAATGTAAATTCCATTCGTGTGGAAATATGTCTACGTGAAAAGAAGCAAAAAATTCTACGTGGATTCCCCGCGGTGTTCATGTAGGAATGTCAACGTGGATAAAATGCTGAATATTCAATGTAGATTTGAAGTAGCATTTATATAATTGAGTCCACATAGGGAAAACCGGAAAATTCAATGTAATTCCACGTCATAGTCGGTTCGTCCACTTCGTCGAGCAATCATACAAGTAAGTTTGTACAATTGATTCAAAGCTAAGGATTATTCAGCATTCCTATCCTCATTTCCTATTTCCTCCATTTCTGATCATCCTCTTCCCCCTTCCTCCCTCCCTCTCTCTCACACACACACACACACTCTCTCTCTTCTCTCGCATTATATCATGTACGTGCATACACGCGCATATTCGCATTTCACAAGTATTAAATCTTGGAATTAAATCGTCTTTTAAATGCTCGAAACTTTTGCAACTCTGAGTTTTCTATTGGTTTCATCAAGTGATGAGAACCAACAGTTTACGTTTAGTAGTATAGGCTATACTCTACATCCAAAATTTGCGAAAGCGATGTGATTTTGGAAGCTTTTACACAGCCAAGTTAACTGTTGAAGAATTCTGTTGTGCAATTTCACCACCGCCCTTCTTGCTTTCATAGACAGCTATTTCATCCCTATCCCAATTTCGTCAGCTCGCACGTCTTTGTTCGCCTTCGCCTGCTGACAGCTACAGATGGAACAGGTAGCATGGATCGATGATGCTGGCGCTTTACCTCCAGCCACACACAAGCGTCAAGCATGGAGAAACTGACATGATTGTGATGTTACGTCAAATATAGCAGACTTCAACATTGTGGACTTTCATTGCGCACGCCAAGCTGCTGCTATCCTTCATCTGTCTGTAGAGACCGCTAGTCTCAGTGTTGCCTACTTTATCTTCTTCAAATTCTTATTGATCGTGTACAGTATCAAATTTAGTGATACATCCGGATTACGTACAGCCCTCGTCGTGGCAATGGATTCTTCAAACGGAAGCAAAACTTCATCCGATAGATCTGCGATATGGATTTGAAGAAACTTGAATAGCCTACCTAAATGATGCACTGGAAATAAAGAGAAATGATGGTGCTGTTGGATGCCAGAACAGAATTTCTTTCGAATACATTTGAACTCCATAAGTAGTGAAAACTGTGACCTACTTGCGAGGGATAGGTACATGGATAGGTACATGTAAAATTTAGTGTTATCAATAGGTACATGGATAGGTACATGTATAATTCAGTGTTATCAATAGGTACATGGATAGGTACATGTATAATTCAGTGTTATGAATAGGAACCTGTATGAGATCTGTTTTACTGGATAGGTACATGTGTTTGGTACAATCGGTTGAGTAGCCTACACTGTGTTTCGGAACGTCTATGATCGAACTTGTGTGGTTTGGTTCTGAGCACTTGGGTACGTACCGATAGAAGTCCGTTGTTTGATTTTGAATGGGTTTGCTCAATTGCGACTATTGTCACTATTGAAACCATTGTAATCAAGATGACACATTGATTTTCCTTTTACGTAGACAAACTAAGCTATAAATATGAGATAGTTGTTTGATGACATACATAATGATGACTAGTACTATCCCAACGTCGTGGGTTCCCGCCGAGCAAAAAGTCATCCGGCGGAAGTCCGCTGAATGTCTTTATGGTGTCCGTTCGCGGTCAGTTAACGGATAGCAAACGGTGGACAAATTTTGTCCGCCGAGGACATCACAAGGACATAGGGCGGAAATGAAAGGACAAAGAACGGGTAGCCTAGGGCATTAGAACGGACTTCAAAGGAACAATAGCGGACATTATTTGTCCGCATTAAAATAATCTGACGGACAGTTGACGGATATGATGAATGCGCGGATTCTGAACGGACTGACCACAGATAACCAACGGACTAATTATGGATTCTGACGGACTAAATACGGATTCTAACGGACTAAATACGGATTCTGACGGACTAATTATGGACTCTGACGGACTAAATGCGAATTCCAACGGACAAGTTTAAGATCGTCGACGGGTAGCGAACGGACAGATTACTTAGGATAAGCGGGTCCTGTAAGAGCTAACTGCGGATCAGTTACAGATAAATTGCCGATGTTTCACTGATGTTGAACGAATTGGCTACAAATATCTAGCGCTTCCGGAAATATAGACAGGTATTATAATCGGCAATTCAATTAAAATACATTAAACAAAAATGGTCGTCTCACGAAGCTATCCCATTTGTTTGTAAAATTTCAAGGAAAACCAACAACTTTACACGAGATATCTGTTGAGCACCAGAGACGACAGATTGAGAAATATGTATACCAACAATTAACATTCGTTAAACAAATAAGGGTAAAACAATTATCGACTGGTTTGGAAAACTTATAAACTTGCCAAAATGGGAATACGTCAACATTCATGGACAATCGCAGTGTTACTATTAGCCTATTGGTAGTCTTATTGTGCGAAGTTACAATCTTTTCAGCCGTTTTACTAGTGTATGAGAAGAAAATCATTTTATTTTCATACTAGACGGATTATGCAAATCTTTATTTCATAATTTAAAACAGGATAAAGAATTGCATATCCAATTTTAAATGTTAACCTATCAAATGAAGTATAAGCATCATCCTACAAATGGCACACGAAAAAACTTACTTATCATTGACCTTCATACCCAAAACATACTATTGCATGATATCATATAGGCCTAATAGTGTACGTACGAATAATACGTTTATTCAATATTGAAACAGTAACTGCCGAATGGCGTTTGAAATGATAAGTCACACAGTATTTTTTCCCTTTTGGCAACGATTACAAACTTCCCATGCATTACTGTAATGTAATGTGTGAGTGGAAATGATTGAAGTTTCGTACAGAAATACATAGATCAAAACTTATATAAAAATAATTACTAGATTGATAAATGAACAATGAACGACAAGTTGATGTAAAGCGACGAATGTGAGTATATAAAACAATAGAATGTACCTTTATCATAACGTACCCGGTACAAGAAAACACTAGCATCACCTCAAGTGAAGCACATCTTGCATAAAATACCGACGGAAAGATTTTAAGAAGTGATCATAGATACTAATTATAACAATGTGAGTGTAATTCGAATGTCTATGAGATACACTTCTTCGTAGAGTTCATGAACTAATACAATTTCTGAGATTCTTCTTCCCTCTGTTCATCGGAGTCAGGCATTGCCGTTTGATTTAATTGTGACACTCGTTCTTTCGACGCTTTTCGATCACACGTGACACCACTTGATCATAATTTCTGGCCAGGTTTGCACATACTCGTATTACGGATATCACAACTTGATAAAGTGTCGGAAAACATCTCATCGAGAATTTCCACTTTGAAAACTTGTCGTCTCGGATGAAAAATTGCATCAACTCGTCCGGTGCAATGAGTCGGCACACTTTGCGAGTAACTAACAACGGTTGAACCTGAGATAATTAGTTGATTTGTGGAGAAATTAGTGCTTTCAGAACGAAGGCGTCCAGGGCGATTTGCAATCTCACACGTTCCAGCTTCACCAACTTTTCTTCCAAGGAATTGAACTGAAATTAAGAAGTTCATTGAAATCACCTTAATCATTGAAGAGTGGATATTTTTGATAATCATTATTGCATGTGTTAGAGGGGAAATTATTACGAGAATTCGAGTGATACATGGTAGCTGATTTGACACAAATTTTGTGAAAACGCTGCCACTGCTTAATGAATAAAAGAAAAGTGCTGATATTACAACCACTGTCATCAATACCTAAAAATTCTTGAAAGTTTCATTCATACATGGTTAATAGAATCTATATTTTTGTAATCATAGCAAGGTATGATTTGGCATACGAGTAGGGAGACTTGGGGGCTTAAGACTTTACGGCTCTACAGCTTTCATTTGACTCTATAGTAGTGATGTGAGCGATCAACCAATCGCTAATCGGTTCATTCATTATGACCCTATTCAAATTAACTTATTCCATACATTTTAAGATAAGTTAAGTCGAAAACAAGAGATACATATATGTGCAGTAAAACATTATGATAAAATATTCCATAATAATATTAGCAATAATATTGCTAATTTTTATTACAATCAATTATCTTCAATTTGGTAGTAGGCGTATTTTCATACGCATGCCACTTAATTACATTATTTGAAATGTTATGTTATCGCAGCAAGATAATGTTGTTTGTCGGCTACCCATGTTAACGGATTGACTAATTCACATCAGTTAACCGTTGAAAAAGAAATTTACGGGTCCAATCTTGACACCCGAGATTTTCACTACGCTGTTTACCATTAAAAACACTAAAACCAAAGGCCAACATTGGTAGAAACGAATTTCATTAAAACTTACCTAAAACACCGTAGTATAAAAAAGCCTTTCACCGGTCAGTCTATAGTAGATGTAACATCAACAGAAATTTTTAGAATTATAAAATGAATTCGATGCATGAACTGACACATCGATTCAAATGTATTCACTGTCTTTACGCATGTCCTATCAAGGCTGTGTTCGAGGCGGCCTATTTGAAAAGTGCCTCCGCCTCAGACCTCAGCAATAATAGAATATATACCATATACTGTAGTTATAATAATAACATGGTATAAACGTGATATGATGCTATACGATAAAATTAATTTTTCGTTGTCGGTTTAGTTCTACACACTGATGATTAATCTTGCTATTCTTAACACGGTAGGCCCACTAGTCTACAAATTTGGTTGGGTACTGCTGTCATAGATGTTTATCTTTGACCCCAGTACCCAACCAGATTCATGCACTCCGAATTATTGAACAGTACTATAGAAGGCTACTACTGTAGTAGCTAGACACTCACGTAGTCTGGTAAAGAAACGTAACAAATATGACGTTCATATAAAGATCGGATTATGGTCGATTTCTATGAGTTCATGTTTTCTCAACCAGCCTAGATTTACATTTCATTAATCAGAGAGTTTAATGGATCTACTTCACAGACATGGTCGGCTTGCGGTTGCCTATACAATACCCACTAATTAATGAAAATTCATTCATTAATCAAAGGAAACGGCGGTGATGGTGTCCAAACGCCGAAGTAACTAAAATCACAATAGCCGAATTCGCACCATATGTTTTCATAGATTTACTTGTGTTATTGAATAGCGGACACTACAACTACTAAATACACTACAGACGACTGATGAATTACTTGTGCGGTAGTAAACCAATGGAATCTATTCAATGGAGGACATGTACGGTATCCAAACTTCATTCAGTAATATTTTATATTGGGTGGCATAAATTGCATCTATAGCAAATGTATATCAAATACATCAAATATATGTAATGATCAAATATATATATATGAATAATAGGATTATATCAAATCACATCATTCATTAAAATTTGGAAAGCCGTAGGCGGCCAATTTTTTACGCCTCCGCCTCCACAGCCCTGTGTCCTATACTTTGTCTATGCTGTCCTTGTATGCCATATTCGTACTTTCAACTATGTTGTAAGACTTCGATCATGTATAGGATTTCCACGATTGTCCCATACGGTGATGAAATGAAAAATTGAAATCTATTAGCAAAAATCAATCCTTATAATTTTTCAATTCCATACGTATTGCGTAAACACAATGAAAATTCAAACGTTTAGTGGAAAATCCAGTTGTGTAGTTCATGAAATAGTTAAGTTATGATTACACTGTATGTACCAGTCACCATGTCAATTATAATGAGAAATCCGCCCCAAGAACTGGGAAAACTATTCAAATCGCATGAATCCATAACGCGCGATTGCTACATAAGATCAAATATTATCATACAATATAGCCTAGGCCTATACTAATTAAGAGCCCTGCTGTTTTCAATGTGAATGCAACATTCTAAAGAAACATGACTGCAAATAGAAATTAATTAGGAAATTTCCGAGCTCACCATTGTGTCCATATCGTTGATGCAGAAGACGATGGCAATGGCAGATGGAAGTAAGTCGACAACATTCAGCTGTTTTTCGTTGTCTGCCTGTTGGGGTCTGGAATACTAATGGCCACGACTAGGACTCACCAAGATCATCACAGGAAACCAATTTTCCATTGAATGTAGTGCAAATTCAGACCTGTATTCAGGCTGACTAGAAAATTATTCACGGCATAAGATGTACAGTCAGTTAATTTAGATTGTTAGGAATAAATCGGTGTGAAATGCCATTAGACGACGTGTTGAATTGTTCTCCAAACTGCACCACACTGAATCAGATATATATTAAGCATTGAACAAATCACATCCACCTTCAACGGTGAGACATTGAGATAACCAAGTCAATTTTCTCAGTCGACATTCGCCTGCAATTGTGAAAGTTGATGATCGGCTGTTCCCTGTTCCCTCTGCAAGTAGCCGGCGTTGACTGCGTTCACGGCCTGGCCAATCACGTAAGCGAAAGGGGCGATCGATCACAAGATAGCAAAACATTGCGCTGCTTGAAAATGAGAGTCGTGTGTGAAAAAGTGCTTATGCCGCGTCAAACAGAAAATTCGCGCGCGCCATTTGCTTCAGCTGAATCACAACCAAAGGCAATTGTATAGTAACAGAGTGACTAGATTGCCCTTGCAGACGCAAGCATATGTTTCATGAGTGACATTACCGCCCGTCAAAATGAATTGGACACAACTCACAAACTATAACTTCCAAGATCGACCGACATGCACAACACAAGGATTCGATGGAAAAGAAATTGAAATGAACGCAATGCATGCACGGCGATGTTCTTTACTTGTTATGCTCATTAAAATCATAGTTATAAAAATAGCAGGAAATTGCCCTGGTAATTACATGTTACGCAAAAAATAATATTCCTGTCGAAATTATGCACGCGTTCGAGTCTGGCGGCCTACGGTGTACTCTCGCACACTTCGGCAAAAGTAGAAACACATAATGCAATCAAGCATAAAACTAAACGCTTCGATTTAATAATACTTAAAACAAGATGCCGAATTACAGATCATCGATCTTCAATTCATCGCTAGACCACAAAATATTCTGGAATGTGATCTGCATCCAGGCTTTCAGCAAACGTTCGACTTAGATGTTTTTTGATAAAACCAAAAAGAGGACTAAAAGATAAACGAATCAAGTAGCATTCGATAAGTTTAAGCAGAACAAATATGTATATTATATCAGAATTTACACGGAAATTTCCGGACATGCACAACCGTTTCTATTCCGTGAAGCGTCCGTAAATCATGAATTTAAAGTCCGAGAAACGGAAGCCCGACGGATTTCCGTATACTGCCGTTCTTTATCCGTAGTCTCGCGGACAAAAGTGTGAGTTAATGGAAGACCGACGGATGTCCATTTCTTACCTGTTTTGTCCGCGGACAAAGCTTGCTCGGCGGGTTGTCGCAAGAGACCTTGGATATTCGTTCAAAGCTATAGAAACCGTAACAAATCTCAGTGAAAATATCAACGCTGGTGATTTAGTTGATCGACTAATGGATCTAGATGAGCATGCAATGAATCACAATTTGGATCGCAGGTGGATAGAGGATTTCTCCATGCTACACTGCAATGATAGTGAAATTAGGAGGATCAAATTGGAACGATATGGAAAGAAGGAGACATCTGACAGTGTTTTAATAAAAAGTTCTCCCAATAAAAGTGACTTCTGAAGGAAATTAGAAGAAGAGACATTTAAATTATTATGTGAACGGAACTGCGTTAAATGTTTTAAACAGGAACGATCCCTTCTCTTTTTGCCATGTTCTCATAGCGTTATGTGTTCTACATGTTATGTACCCTTTGAAACTTCATCTTGTCCCCTTTGTGATGAAGAAATATCTTCAACAGTCACTGTATATCGTGCATGATGAGTCATCATGCAGGTCTGTGATTGGTCACTATTGTGTCTTTGTTTGACTTTTCTATATAAGGAGGACATTGTACCGTTCTATTTCAAGCATAATTTGAGGCTAATACAATGTCAATCAGCATGTCGTTCACTACCAACATTCCCATTTCAATAATTTACCGAAGTCAACTCTTCACCGGCAATATATTTTATTCTGCCGTGAATATGACTGGCTATAAAGCGGATTTGGTGGATCTGATGGAGGAAATAGTGAAGTATTTCCGCTGCGGAGAGGACGTTGTGGTGCAGAGAATGTTCACGAGAGAATGTTCAGAGAGTCGTGAACAACGCTCTTACACGAGTTGCAAGATTTTGGCTCAATGAAGTATTTCGCCCACTAGCTCAAACGGAGATTGTACCGGAATACTCTCGCTGTTGGTGCAGCAGTATCCAACGGAAACTCAACACATGTCTCCATGACATTATCACCTCCAGCTACTATGACGAGAAGGGTGACAAATGTAAATTGGACTTATTCAGTGGACAGCCATCAGTAAGCATCAATGTGGCTGCTCAAGGACATTCTGAGGTAATCAGTTTGCGGGCATACTATGCCAATATTTTAAAGACTTTCCATTCAAAGCCCTGCTGTATGTGCTGTCCAATTTCAAAACATCTAATGAAAGACATTGAGCAGCTCATAACTGCTACAAATCAGACTCTAGCCGATGTGAGTGTATATCAGTTTCCCTCTACAACTTCCCA
>CAJQUW010003404.1:0-32500 GCA_907163375.1 Prostheceraeus crozeri
ATGCTTAACCCAGGAATGTGCCCGCCCTTAATATATTTTGCACTAATCTAATATCCATCTGTGTGTTTCTGCTCTAATACATCATCTGAACATTCCTATGAAAGATTTCTCATCCATCTATATTTTTTGTTGCTTTTTGAGGGATGGTGATAAATGTCACCGCATGGGCATTCAACAGTGTTTCATATGACATTGCGTTTCTCCACTGTAGGCCTACAATAATAATTATCATTGAAGTGCGATTAATCATAAAAACTGCTTTAACTGAATGAAAGACTAGAATGCTTCTCATTAATCACGATGTTCATCTTGATCTCTTTGACAGTCTATTTGTAAGCTAGTCCGTTTCATAAAAAGTGGATCATCCTAAAATTTGACTAAATAAAACATAAGTATGATACGGAAAGCATTTTTCATGTTATTTCATGTCCCTAATATATTTAAATGTCCTTATATAATCTGATAAGCTATGATAAAGTAACGGTTCTTAAGAAGCTAATATTTTGTGTCCCTACCCTTATTGTCAATGACATTACCAATTCGTCTAGGCATTGATTCGATGATATCGTTGATTTTTGAATGATCTAACTTTCTCTACTCTCTTTTTAACAGTGACGTAAGTTGTGATACGCCATCTGTAGGTAGCAGTGAACGACGAACGTTACGTTTTAGAATACTCCATACATTTTACTATGGGATTCAGATCAGGAGAACGAGCTGGCCAAGATAATGTCCTAAGCCCTCACTGAGACTTGCATAAGTTGACTCTACTACTCCTGTGACACGTAGCATTATCATCTATATGTGGATTGAAATTACCTAGTTCAGATGGATCACCAAGTTTGATCTGGTCCCATTTGGCCAACTGTTCATTCGTAAAACATTCAACATTAGCGTTCAGAATTTCATGGTTTCCTTGCTTGCATGTGAAGTCTTCTACGAATAGTGGGACTTAGAAATAGAAGACGAATCTAGTGCAGGACCATCTCAGTTTTAAACGAGAGACTTGGATCAACTTTAACAAATCTCAAAATTAGGCGGTCTATACGTTTGGATGTTTTGCGTGGACGGCACAGAGCCCTCTTTACGACAGAGCCGAAAATCATCATTATGCCATCGATGCACATTTGTGTAAGGGACATTTAGTCGCTTGCTTGTAGCTCGCAAAGAAAAACCCTGACACCTTGCCTTTTGTGAATGCGATCTCGTTATTGTTCATTTGTGCTTTGTATTGTTTTCAACCGGTAAGAGATAGATTTCTAGCTGAAAGCAATCAGGAGTGCTGCCAACACCACCGCAACGAAGTCAGGAAGCTATGGAACATAAAGTCCAGTTAATCACATGTATCCAGTTACATTATTGTTGATGAATAATGGTGCTATACTGGCTCTGATTGACCGATTTTCTTTATTTTTGTTTTGCTTGATAGCTTTTGGCTTGTAGAACGACATATTACATAACAAAGGAAACAAATGTAATTTTATAAGAGTGAGGTATGATTTTGTGTAACATTGCTAAATGAAGATCAAATTATCTACTACTTATTTATCTATAACAGAAAAACAACTCAATATTCATGCTTGAAATTTCCAACAATGATATTAGTAAGCACAACTGACATATCTTCCAAATTTCAGAGAAATTCGTTCAAGTTTGGCGGAGTTAGACAAAGTTGAAGTTAAGGCGATGTTTAAGTGTGATCCATTTTTTATGAAACAATCTGTATAAGACCTCATGTAGATACAAACGCTACTACTGCCCTAATCTTGTAGTTATGAAAAGCAAATTAGTTTTTTCTCCATCACGAGAAAAATTTCATTTAAACTAAGATATTGTCCAGCATGAAAAACATCAAAACAATGGATGTGCAGCGGTGTCTTCCAAATACCACACTCCCATGCGTGTCTGCGTCTGCTTCTTGCACCGATGCTGATATGCGGTGTCCCTGCCACTTGATCGAAATGCTTCGTGAGGATTTGGTTCTTGCCATCATAGCCCGCAGCGGCTTGCCTCTTGCCAACAAAAAAGCCAACGATTCTCACGCACTGTATCAGTTGCTTTGAAACTGAAAACATTATAGAATACTAAATTTTAAACCGTAAAAAGAGAAAATATCAAATTGGTAGCTTTTTATAAGGCTTGGATATGCCATGTGGACAATGATATTATACTATCCACCCTTTCTCTGACAATATTTGCAGAAGATTGTAGGAATTGAAAAAAAATATCGAAATAGATTCAATGTTTTCCTGGATTACTACAAATCGAAAGTCCATCAAATACAACATTTGTTCCAAGAAGGCTGACTATCTGACTCCGTACTGCCACCTTCATAAATCTGCATTCTATACGGATATCCGCTCGAACTGTCAGTAATCCGACCCTTAAAACCAAACCGTACTGGTTTCCCTCGAATGTACTGTCTACAAGAGTGATGGCCAAAATACGGCACCATACATTCATCAATCGAAAGTTCAGTGTGAAAAAACTCTATATTTCATCAATCCCTGGTTCAAAGCTTCATAAAGAGGACCAACTTTAGCCATCCTGCTGTTACTGAGGCGATTATTATCAGCTGCGTGCAATGCGCTTTTGATTTCATGAAATCTATTTCGAGCCATTACTGAAAAAATTGCAGTACAGTTTACAAGAGTGTCATTTTCCCAATACATTCGAGTATTTGGACGGGCATTTATTACCGACAGTAAAATAATTCCAATGAAATTGTGAAATTCTTCATTGAAGTAGTGAAAGATGGCTGAAATAAAATGTTGTTATATCTCTGGAAATAGTGCAAACAGTACTGTTTGTGTCAAAAATATGCTGCGCATTTAAATGTATAGGATAAGGCATTTTGAAAAACGAGAGAATCTTATAATCCAAATTTCACCATTTTTCAAGCGCGTAAGAAAAAGTCGACACATAAAATTAATGGCCTATAGTGTAGCGACATATCAGACAGATTATTCTATATTCTAAACAGCGTAACTTTTTCTACATGTGCATGCAAAAGTTAGACATGTTAAGATGTCATATTGATAGTAGCAACAACTGTACATCTACAAGTACAAGAAGAGCATAAATGAAAGTTACAAAACTCACCTTGTTCTGACAACACCTTGCGCATTGACAAGTCAAGTCACATAGTAGATGCACCATTGGCAAGAAGGCATGAAGGTACACGTCTTCCGGGGATATATCGCAGAAATTTGAATTGTTCTCAACGAAACATTTGCAAGATTCTTCAAAGGTTTCAACAGGAGGGCACGAACTTTCAATGTCGCATTTTCTTCATGAAATACTCGTGCCATCTTTCTTTTTCAACCGCATAGGTTTGGGGTCCGTTGACACCCTTAGATCTTCCCCTTCATATTCCCTTTGTCTCTTCTGGACTTCAATCTCAGATGAAACATCCTTGCGAATAATGTATTTTGTACATCTTCGTCGATGTCCTTAATGTCACTATTATTACCACATGTGCGGGGACCTAGTAAAATAACATCGCATCCATCCTCACCATCGCTCTCCAGCACGCAATTTACAGCTTCGTCAAGTTTCAAGAGGCGCCTTGCCATGACTATGATGATTTTTCGAATGATGATTTTCTCAATTCGACTAACGCAATTCAAAATTCAAATACAAAAGTAGACAATGCAATCACTGTGTTCGCTTGTTTATGAAGTAGTGTTTTTTGACTTCAAATACGGACAATTTCTATGAAAATTAATTTTTCTGTTGATCATGGATATACCTAGTTGGTGTTCATGCTATGGAAATAAACATGACCAGGTTACCAGCTAGATAAAAAATACAGGGTGATTATAAAATCTTTACCTGATAACAATCTGAGCTCACGAAAAATCTACTTTGTGTATGAATAGGCCGATCATTAGGTTCCAAAGCATGTAGCATTTGAAACTTGTAAGCCGGAACTTAGGATCTTTCTTTAGCACCTTGAAGACCGTTGGCTGAGGAATTGCAAGGTGATCGGATGCACGCCGAGTTGACATTTCAGGATGGCGTTAAAAAGTGTCTCTAACACCATTAACCTTTTCTGTACTTATTGATGGTCGACCTGATCTTTTTAGGTCACTGACACTACCAGTCTCTTCAAACTTTTTGTACCATTCTTTTATTGATTTGACTCTTGGTGGTTCACGATGGTAATGTCTGCGAAATTTTCGCTGAACAGTCAGTGGCGACTTCGACTCATGATGCGACAAAACACATTGCGCTTCTTCTTGCATCTCGAACATTTTCTGAAATTTGTCGTTAGTTAACGCAGACAACAGTGAAAGTGAAGTGAAAGAAGTGTATACTGTATCATTGAAGTGATAGAAAAGCTATGACATCCACTCAGTGAATTGCGTAACGAACACAATAGAATTTGATATCTTAGATATTCATTGTGCAACAATTGTCAGTTTCCTTTTTATGACACATTCTTTACGAAATATTCTCTATCTTATTGAATATGGCGGATTTTTCGTGAGCTCAGATTGCTATCAGGTAAAGATTTTATAATCACCCTGTACATCTAAAGCTCTTCAATGCTTTGTGATATCTAACACGACCTGTCTTATGAAAATAGCATATTACTTACATATCTATATAATCTGAATCATACTTATCCAAGTAAGATGCTATGCATTAGTCAATTTCTGTGGACTAATAGATGCAATATCGATGACCTCAAGTCTTTTGAAATCAATTTTAATTGTTGAATAGATGCCAAATTCTCACAGAGGCGAGATAAATGTATGAATAAACCATCAATGTGCTGAACATATTTTTGACCGTGAAACGCTGTGTAATACCCAATGGTGACATCTGTCACCATTTTAGTTTAGAGACATATGGTATCAAGATAATGTTGAATTTAGTCCTATAGAAGCGTGGTACTTACACAACAATTTATTTGGTAGCATTTCGATGAAAATTGATGCAATTGGTCAAATCGACGACTGCCTCGCTGAGCACTGAAAATGTGAAAGCATGGAAAATATGAAATTTATAAATTTACCTGAGTTGATGCACAATTTTCACACATGAGTTGCACATCATATTCTCCAATTCTTTCAATATATTTAGATTATAGTCCACTTTCAATTATTATACACAGTGGAAGTCGAAATAAAAGTCTCCAACTTCTGAAGAATCTGCGCCCACGTAACCTGCTTTTATGGTGACAAATGTCACCCGTAGGCGCTAATGGGTTAAGAAATAAAGATATGATATACTCTATGTCACTAAGTTGCTTTCTATAATATAACATACGTGTTGGGAAAATTGCATGAGACTTCTATATAGAATTTTATCTGAGCTAACTTCTAATGGCAGATTGATTCAAAACATCTTTATTATTAATTTTTTTCGTTGGTGATCTATCGCTTGCATACTCTCAAACTCTCATGATCAAGTATGCTAACGATTTATTTATGATTACGCCTTTGTTGAGGAGTGAAAATCCTACTCAGATCATCGATATCGAAATCAATAATGTGAACTAATGCTGTGCTACGAGCAAGTTAGACATCAATGCCGATGAGAGTAAGACAATGCTTACTGTAAGACGTCGCAATCCCATTCACGTCTCGCTGTCATTCAAAAGAACTGCAAAAATAAAAATTCTTGGAATTACCTTGGACGAAGATCTTGGTTTTCGTTCGCACATCGACGAAATTAGGAAGAAAGCGTCCTCTCGTCTTTATGTGCTGCATTTATTATCTGTCTTCCTAAATCGTGACGAGCTTCTTTTGATCTACATGAACTACATAAGGTCATTGTTTGAATTTTCCTGCCCTGTTTTTATCGGCATAAGCTGCCATAGCTCTCAGCCTTTGTTATCAATCGATCGCCGTGCTCATAAGATTATAAACCGCAAAATGGACGACCAGTCTTGCAATTGTACACGAAACGTGCTTACTGAGCGTCGTGAATTGCTTTTTCTCTGTTTTTAACAGTCTGTGTACAGATGAGTCCTATATTTTGTATAAGCTAGTTCCTGAAAAACTGCTTCGATCACTGAAATACGTTTATAAGTTAAATATTGTATTAGCTGCTAGTTTTGATCCGGTTATAAGATTATGGAGTTTGACCGAAATCCTAATCGCCAGGCTTTGCTAGTGTAGGTGGGAGGGTCTGTTTAGATCCATTGACTGTTAACGCCCACCTCAGCGAGGCAGCCCCTCGCCAATAGGTTACAGTCCGGCCTGTTGCCCTTGGGCTTTGAGAGCACATTAGTCCTAGAATTTTGCCTTATTCGACAAGGGGTAACAATAAAACTTTGCTTGCGGCTTCTAGAGTTAGATACCATTACCCTTACAGTATTAAGAAAAAGGCTTATGTAGTCGATAGCACGGGTTCCTTTTCTATTGACAGTTGTAATAGAAAAGGGTGCTTGTGTTGTGGGTCCATACATAAATCTTCCTTTTTCGTATCAAACACCACTAGAAAGGCTTTTCTCATAGATTTAAGTGGTTCTTTCGATTGCAAATCCAGCTTTGTAATCTATCTCATTTCTTGCAGCGAATGCGGGTTCCAATATGTTGCCAAAACCACCCAATCTCTAAATGCTAGGTTGAATGGTCACCGTCACCATGCATCCTCAAAACCCACTACTTTCCTTTATGAACACTTTAGGCAAGATGGTCATAATTTTTGCAACATTAAATTGCAAATTATAGACCATGTAGATTCCAGCTTCTCTGATAATTCTGACCTTAGGGATAGGGAGCTTCTGAAGAAGGAGGATTTTTGGATTAAAACACTATGTACAATCTTCCCACTTGGCTTGAACGATAGAATTCAAGGTTTTGGTTGTGTCTCCAAAGGTTCCTTACGTAAGCAGTACTTCTCTTCTCCGGTCCTTAGAAGACCTAGAGGGCATGGGATTCACAGTAATAAGAGAAATGTCTTGACTAAATGCTTGGAGTCTCTCTACGATGAAATTAATAGCCTTTGTTTTTCCAACATGTTTTACGAATTTTACATCACTTTGAAGTCTCTTAGTCGTACCACACTTAAACAACTTCTTGCTTTTACTCTTAGCAAGCCGGGTACCTGTTCGTATCTAGTCGAATCCTTCTGTTTGAGATTCTTGAAAGTCGAAGATTTCGTTGATAAGGTCGACAGGGAAGTTATTATTATCCCTTTTGAGTGCAAAGAAGTAGATCTCTTAAAAGTTTCTTCCATTTTCGCTGATTCACATGTTAACAGTATGTTGCCTAATCCAATTCGTAGTAAATGTCCACTACAGGTTTTCTTCAAATACACCACCCCTATTGGTCGGAAGCTCTTCAATTACAACCAGATCTTGAAGAATGCTTCTATTGATGAAATTAGAGAATTAATTAGCAAGCCTTGTCTTTGTTCTGATTCTATCTTCTGCTACAAGTCCGCTTTAGTCCGGCAGCCAGAACGAGTTTCTGCAGGGAACGAGGCCGACAATGAGACTTTCACAGAATGATGTATACCCTATGCCCACTACGAATCGGCACGTCTGCCGAGTTCTAGTGAGTTCCTCTTCTTGTCAGACAAGATCAAAGAAAAACACGTGTAAATCCAATGGGACACATTTTGCAGTTTTTGTCTAAAATGAAATTTTGTATGTTTTCTCTAATTAAACGAAAAGTACTAAGCCGAGAGTCAAAATTTTTGGCATGGAATGTCTTCAGGTCATTTCCTTTCATTTTCATGCAGCCTGTCTATAAAGCTAAACGCATTTACATTTGGCGAGCCTCTTAATGTCGGCAAACACAAACATTTTGAGCAACTCTATCCACATTCAACCACATTCTCACATAGCCTACATTGTCGATCAGATCCATGATAAAAGCACATGCGTATCATAGGAAATGACCTGAAGACATTCCATGCCAAAACTTTTGACTCTCGGCTTAGTACTTTTCGTTTAATTAGAGAAAACATACAAAATTCCATTTTAGCCAAAAACTGCAAAATTCGTCCCATTGATTTACATGTGTTTTCTTTGATCTTGTCTGACAAGAAGAGGAACTCACTAGAACTCGGCAGACGTGCCGATTCGTAGTGGGCATCTGGTGTACATCATTCTGTGAAAGTCTCATTGTCGGCCTCGTTCCCTGCAGAAACTCGTTCTGGCTGCCGGACTACTTCACACGTGGTTACTGGTGACTTGAGTATTATATCCAACCCTAAACTTAGGGATTTGATGGCTAAGGGCACCAATTATAGAGAACCTATTCACAAGTCTTTGGATTTTGTTAGGGTCAGTGTTAAAAATGCATTAGTTGCATTCATTGAAAAGTCCTGCAGAAAAATACGCCCTTAAGAATTCTGACTTCCAGGATTGGTCGGAGGCTGTCCTTAAGATAATTAAAAATCGCATTTCCTTCCTAAGTTCTAGCTTTCCATCTTTGCATTCGCACGAGGTACTAAGATCTAAGGAGTGTAAAAACTTCATCTCAAACTTTCAGAAGAATTACGTCATTACTCCGGCGGATAAGGTCGCCAACAATTTTGTCATTGTGTGTAGGAAGTATTACCTCATTATCCTCTTGAACGAACTAGGCTTTGACCTTAGAAGTTTCTATGCTGTTGGTAATCAGACTTACGCATCAGTAATTTCTCTTCCATTAATGACATAATTGCCGACCATTGCACCGCCCTCAAGGATTCCTTTGGCATAACGGTTAAAGATAAGTTTATGGTTTTACCTAAACTTTTCTGGATACCTAAATTGCACAAAAATCCGTATAAGTGTAGATTCATAGCTGGTGCCAGGAACAGCACTTCCAAAGATTTGGCCATACTTGTGAACAAAGGTTTGCAATTGGTCCGGACAAGTTTAGTAGTTATTGCCTTTCCATCAAGCATAATTCAGTGTGAACGCCTTCTGGAGCATTAACTCGTCTGGGGAATTCCTTGACAGGATGTCGGGTTTGAATTGCCACTCCTTACAAGTATATGATTTCTCCACACTCTATACCAATCTTAATTTAGACCAGGTTATGGAGTCCTTGAAAGACTTATGTGAGTTAATTTTTAGCAGTTCCAAGAGCTTTATTTGCATTGACTATTATAGAACCTTCTTCTTGAATAAAAAATACAGATGGTATCACTCCTGGTCCAAAACCCAATTCCTTAATGCAATAAGTTTTATCCTGGATAACACTTTTGTCACTTTCGGGGGACTTGTCTTCAAGCAAATTCGAGGCATACCTATGGGTGGGAATTCCAGCTCGCTCTTAGCTGACCTGTTTTTGGCTTACAGGGAGTTTAATTTTGTGAGGGGTCTCCTAGCGAGTAAGAGATTTGGCTTAGCCAAACTTCTCTCTCGTACCACTAGGTATGTCGATGACATTTGTGTGTTTAACTTCAAACATTTTGATAAGATCCTTCCTGAAATCTACCCGGTAGATTTCTTGGCTAGCAGAAGCGGGGACAACAACAAATGTGTTAATTATTTGGATGTCAAAATCAGGATCGAAGATGGTGGCCAATACATCACAGAGGTTTACCATAAGGTTGATGAGTTCAGCTTCCCAGAGGTGCTGTATACTTTCCCCGAGAGTAACATGCCTTTAAACACCGGCTTAAACATCTTTGCTGCCCAACTCATCAGATTCGCCAGGATTTCATCTGATGCTTCCGCCTTCACATCAAGAGCTAAGGGCATTTTTGATATCTTTAAAGGACGGGGTTATAAGAATAATTTGCTGATTAATTCTTGCATTAAGTCCTTCTCCAAGAATAAGTTCCTCGTTTTTAAGTTTGGTTGTTTTTTGCTCCGCCAGATGCCATCCATCATTGGCATGTTGGGCTAAGATAACCTCTTTTAGTTTCAAGTGCGTCCTTTTGTCCTAATATATGAAAAAAATTTATTTTCGGTTAGGTTCTGCTATGTTTCCTCAGGCTTGGAGAGGCCTTCCATATCGTACATTCGATATGGTTGGCCTGGCCCCGCCATGTGGTATAGGTTGGAGGTTAGGGGCCGAAACCTTGCTTCATGCAGCCACATGGTTCCTCCCTGCTGATGACTCCATACATAGCAAACTTAATTTTGGGTTTTTTAGGTTTCTTATTTTCACCTTTTGCTATTTTTAGTTAGCTTCTCGTCAGGTCCATGACGAACTCTTATTTCAGTTCTTATTTGATAAAAATAAAATCGTTTATAAGTATTAATTTATTTCCCTTACCGTCTTCAGTTGAGTAGACTTGCCTTTATACGTATTTCAGTACCTGCTCTATACTAGAGTAGGTTACTCTATGTTGTTAGTATTAATTTATATTCATTCGTTCATGACTTTTAATTACCTAATTATTTACAGGATTCTCCACTAGGGTAATTGTCTAACTTTGGCATCTTCCGTTTCCTGGATCCTTCGAATTTTTTTGACCGTGTCGTGTCTTGATTCGATTTGTGACTTTTCTTGTATTAATGTTCGATATTTCTCGTTTTTAACCAATTATGAAACGCTTTGCCAACAATTGTAAAAAATGATGTTCATTATTTACTCAATAAACACGACTACTACTATCTTCCGTCACTGCGTGTGGCACTCGATTCCATTCCAATGAGACTTGAAATGCATGAGGAAGCATGTACGTCTAGTAAATAGCATCATAGATCGTGGTATAGACTAAGTAATAATAGAATGTGCCAATCTGCCATAGGCGATCATAATTATGCAGCATGGATCATAAATTAATTCAAATAATCCATTAATCCAATAAGCGAGTAAAACATATAAATATGACATAATCCATCAATCAACAACTTACACACAATGGTATAGGCCACATCCAACGTGCTAAGTGTAGGCCTATATCTGAATTTGAAATTTGAAATTCGACTTTTTGGATATTACTTTTTTTTTTTTTATGATGTTAGAGTCGAGTCGCAAGGCTTTCTTACTGCTAATTGATTGAAATAAAGTTCAAACTTGTCACCCTTACATTTAAGTGTAATTAATCTGTAGGCTACATGGCTAACAAAACTTTCTGAGTAACTGCCAACTTTCATGAGATCCTAGGTCATTGTGGAATGTTTGTTATTGAACATGATGATAGGCTAGAGGAAATGATCAAATAGCTAGGGATTGGATAGATACTGCTTTTTGGCAGGCCATATTTAATAGAATAGTCTAAGAGTTTTCAAAGGAAATTGCTTCGAAAAGTTGGTTGGAGAAAGATAGGTCGTATTTCATAGCAGAAGTTTGGGTCACGAGATCATCATTTTGTTATCAATAACTCTGAGAACTTCTTTAAATCAGAAATAGGTTCAAAATAAAATCTTTAGATAATGACAACCATTTGGTTAATAAAAGATGCAAACACCCTTGATTCCCCGACCGCACTCTGCAGGTTCTAATAAGTGCATATGACGAGGGTGAACAGTAGTCAGGACAAATTTCGACTGACAAGATTTTCATTCACAGACTTGTAAGGGGGGAGGCACCCTGTTCTACAACAAGATCTACATTTATTTATGGATTTTATTGTAGAATTTATAAAGCGTACAAAAGCAGTCGCTAGGCGCTGAAGAGAAAAGTCTTCAGTGACCGACTAAAGGATTTAAGTTGTAGGTCACTCTCCCTTAGGTGGAGAGGACTGGGCAACTGTTCCATAAGTGAGGTCCAGCACATGCGAAGGCTCGATCACCAAGTCGCATATGTGATCTTTGTACGGCACATGTCAAAACGTCAGATGACCTCGATCGATCTCCGGGATGTTGTATTAAGGTGCAGTCGTCTATGATGTAGCCTAATCAGGAGACAATCCGTGCAGAGATTTGAATACGTGAACTGCAAGCCGGTACTGGACTCGCTTCCGGACTAGGAGCCAATGAAGCTGCTGGAGGACTGGCGTGATGTTGGTCTCATCGCCGAGATCCAGTGATCATGCGGGCCACTGCATTCTGCACCTCTTGGAGATGGCGCAGACGAATATCCGAGATGTTTTATAAAAGGGAGCTACAGTAATCAAGGCGAGATGACACGACAGAGTGAACCAGTGTCTTATTACGGGAAAAGTCAGGTTAGTGGACTTCGAATGAACAATAATATACAATAGAAACTCAATAAATACTTAATAAGTGTAGCCCTGAAAAGGGCTATTGAAAGCGTTCACGCCGGTCATCGGGTAATATAAAAGAAAGAAATAATACTTAGATGGCGTACCGAACAATAAAACATATTTACAATCTTTATACAAGACATACCAGAAAATAATAAACATAGAAGGGGTTCATCAGCAAAATGACCAGCTAGGTCGCGTTTTGGGTCCTTTAACATTTTGTACCCTCAAACCCTAGCTGGCGGACTCCCGCCAAAAATGCGGACCCCACACATGACTTAACAATGATAACACTCTTAAATGAAGCCACACAAAATACAAAATTCTCTGGCTGACTGCAAACCAAATTTAAACAAAACTAAAAAATGCTTTTTCAACAGTCTCTCCATACATTTGATTAACTTGCAGGCTTCACATCCGCGTTTCACAAAAACTTTAAACGTGCTTTTAACTTTAACAATGGCATAGGCTTACGGCAGATGAGAACATATCCTAAGGTAACGAAGAACTTGACTGGCAAAGACATTCGCACCCATATGAAGAGGAAGAAGACTGTCGGGAAAAGTGAAAACAATAATATCAAAACAAAATTGCTCAAGCTTATGAAAAACTGATGTATGTAAACCATCATTACAAATATTAAGCTTGACATCGAGATATTCTATTGAGGTGTTATCCGTCCCATTTCTCTCAGTCTTCAAATCCGCGGGATAAATCTTAGCCAACAAAGTGTCAAAATGTCTATAATTGAAAAGACATATATCATCGATGTCTTGGTAGCATCGGTCGGTAGGGAGCAGATGATTGGTCTCAAATGGCGTAAAAAACAAATGGATGAACGACAGACTGCTGTAACATTCGACGACATTGTGAGGTGATTGTCCAGCATCACGCCGAGATTGCGCACAGGTTCGACAGGTTTGATCGGTGTTGACAGAATGTTGATACTTGTCGATTTGATCTTGGCAAATCGTACGCGACAGCACGTTTTAAACACCGACAAATAAGGCAGTCATTTATCTTCTTTTCTCTCAGAGCTTGATTTCTATGGTCCAAAATTCAAATTGATGCATCAAACTCCATCGTCAAACTATGACTAATCACGTGTATCGTGAAATCAATAGCACGTCAATGTGAATTTTGAATTTTCTAGAGATGAGTCATTTATTCGTTATATGCGATAGAGCTTTGAAATGGACAAACGGCGTGAAAAGTGCATTAAAATTGTTACTTTACCAGAGAACACAAACAGGACAGTGACTGAAATCGCAAATATTGTTGGCATGTACAAAGTCAGAGTGAGTCTTATTTTGAAACAATATCGCGAAACTGGAGATGCAGATTTAAAATATCAAAACTGGTAGTTTAAATATAAAGCCATCAGATCGAGATCTCCGTCATATGCGTATCATTAGTCGAAACAATGCGAGAATGACGGAAAAAGATATCCAAGAAGAAATGGGTGACCGAGCTGATTCCGTCAGCCTACGACAACACAAAGAGGATTGAATGACATCGGTCGTTTTGCTGAGCGTCCAAAAACTAAGCCGTTTTGACCAAAGCTCAGACAGAAAAACATTGTCAGTGGGCATTTCAGCACTGTAATTGGGGAGAAGATCAGTATAGAATAAAGTGATCTGGAGTGACGAAACTGTGGGTGATTTTAGATAGCGTAACCCCGTTATCATCTGAATGGGGAGACGGTGAAATATAATCTTTTCAATATAGGACCTTAATCATAATTTTGATATAATGACTTGCTCGCCAATTCATTTTACATGAAGAGAGGAGAGCCGTTGCATGTCCATCTAGTAAGTATCTTGATTTCTTAAACTTTTCAGGATATAATTACTTTCTTTTAAATAGTATTCTGCACTTCTGAAAATTAGCTAGTGGTTCGTTTGTTTTGTTAATTTAGCTACCTTGACGCACTTTGCTACTTTGAATTACACCAGGGATCGGCACTCAGGCCACTCTTATTCACCATTTTGATGGATATGATCATGGTGGAGATGGAACACCATGCCAGGTGTGAGCTGCTGTTCGCTGATAATCTTGTGATCGCTGACACTAGTGTGAAGACGTTGGGAGAAGGTCTGAGAAGATGGCAGGGGATGTTGGAGAGCAGAGGATAAAAAGTGAATGATAAGAAGACGTTGGTGATGAAGAGTGCAAAAGATGATGGAACAGCAATGAAAATCAAAGACGAAAGGGCAATTGGAACATGTTACCAAATTCAAGCACTTTGGAGACCGCTGATTCTAAAGGAGTTTATGAGGAGGCCGTTAGAGATCGAATGGAGGCCGGATCGATGAAGAGGAGGGAAGCCAGCGGAATGATAAATGACAAGAAGTTCCTCATGAAATTCAGACTGAAGATGTACAAAACGGTTGTGCGACCAGTCCGATTTTATGGCTGCGAATGCTGGACAACAAGAAAGACGGACGAGAATTTACTAAGCAGGACGGAGTTGAGGATGTTGAGGTGGATCTGAGAAGGCTGTGTGAGGGAGAAATAATTAATAATTGAGTTTGGGATTGAGGAGTTGGTAAAAAGGCAGCGACTGCGATGGTACGGCCATGCAATTCGGCAAAAAGAAGAAATCTGGAGGTGAAAGGCAAGAGGACACGAGGAAGACCGAGGAAGAAGTTGATAGAGAATGGAGAGAATTACGTAGAGAGTTTCGGATTGGACCTCAAGCCGGCCAATGATCGAGCGTACTGGCACAAGATTTTAAGGAAGACAATGAACTCTGACCCCTTGACCGGGAAGATGCTCAAATAATAGGCAGAACTTCATGAAAATAGCAGTGGAACCTATTTAATAAATGTTCTGCCTAATGATGCAATCGGGTTTGCATTCCAAGTTGATCTTGCAATCATAGAGTAGGTATATTAGGTATAGTGGTACCTCCGCATTTATTAAATACCAATGTGTATACACTTTCGATTTTATTAAATGAACTCAAGGGAGATATTCAAGGTTTTCAAGGATTTCAAGGTTGAAATTCCCTTGATAATCAGCTTGATTTCCGCTTAGTTAGAATGATTATTATCAGATATTCATTCCTTTTGATGCCCAACTTGTTTGATACTACTTATATAGGAGTCATCTCGGTAGTATATAAAATGACAAATTTTGACCTTTTTCAAAGTGCTCAAATAATTTTTTGGACCACGGGAACGTAATCTCCGCAAAAAACTGAATCTTTTGATATATAAATATTTTCACTGTATACAGATACCTTTTTTTGAGTCGACACTGCGTATATATCCCTACTCTATGCTTCCTACTTAAAATAACGCTTTGATATTTAAACCATCATATCTTTAATTGTCGATAATTGAAAGTTCTTCTCTAATTCTTGTATTGAATTCGTAAACACTTGAAAATATATTTGCATCATTTATTTCATTATGATTTGTATTTCGATAAAAACAGTATCGGTGGGCACTAGAGACGTTTCCGTTATTCGCTCAGCTATTGAAATATGAATATGTAAAATAAATTAACCATGTTTATACTCGGAAGCACATTAGACAATGAGTCTTTCTTCCATGCGGCCGAGTTGTCATTTATCCACTTTCATTCTTTTGCGCTAAGTGCTTAGCAGCAGTGCAGAATGTACCTATTTTGAAAGTCTAAGGGCGTGCGCGCACTAAGCGGCCAGGTCGCGACGACCAAGTCGTGGCGGCCAGCAGGAATGCTTTGTCATTGTTGCGAAGATGGGAAGTCGTCTGCTTGCGCGCGCACTTTGCCGACGCGACCAATTGGTCGTGGCGGCCATCAAGATTTGCAGCGACGCACACGCGGCCAGGATGTCGCGGCGACCAGTAAAATACGTTGCAGCTTATGACAGAGCGCGCACTTGGCGACCCTTCCCGCGACAAATAGATAATAAATTGCGGAAACCTCTTCCTCATTCATTCGTTTCCTCAACAAATGGCGTCGATCGGTCGCTGTCGCAGCCGCTTTCATGGTCGCACATTTTTTTGGTCGCGGCGGCCATAGTCGCCGCGACCTGCCCGCTTAGTGCGCGCACGACTAAGGTTTGACCCAAGGTCTCCCGTGCGCAGACCGAACACTCTACCACAAAGCCATTGCGCCGGTGTGTTTGTAAATTGTGTGTTTAAAAAGTTCTTAATTTCAGTTATCATAACGAGGTGGATTATTTTTCATGTGACACCTGTAGCTTGAATATTGGGTTTACAAACAAACAGCTGGCATTCAGAGAAAGCCAACAAAAAGCTAGAGTAAGTCATGAAAAGAGAACTTCTAACAATTAGTCACTCCGACGTCAGAGTAAAATTCCGAGGAGACCATAATGGCCCCCTGAGAGAAATATGGTTAATAGGACTAGGAATCGTTACCACAGACAAATCAGGTGGAGTCCATTTTTAAACAAAACTACATAAATAGACAATTATTATACAACGATGGGCGACCGACAGTCACGAATTGACACGTACACAGTTAACTGTAGAGTACGAAAGCTGGCTATTTTTTGACTACGAAACCGATGTACAAAACGAGAATAACAGAATGTACGAAAGCACTATTGTTTGTGCTTATACACTGCGAAAGCGATTGGCTTTCCTATTGGATTATCTTTATCATCCAATAGGAAAGCAAATCGCTTTCGTAGTGTATGAGCACGAACAAAAGTACTTTAGCACATTCTGTTATTCTCGTTTTGTACATCGGTTTCGTTGGTAGTTTTGGCATTGCACAATTTGCAGTGTACAAAACTGGGAATCAATTTTGCAAACTATTTGATATGAAGAAGTCTGCATCTTAGCTATTTGCTGCTTGATTTGCGTCTTCATTTCGGTTAGTGATATGATTCAACATAGATTCTAGGTTCCATTATCTATACATAAGTATTCCATGCCATGCAACATAGAGGATATTGGAATAATTGGGATAAAATTGAGAACTTGAGAATAAATATTGAAAGCATAGAAAAATTACTGAAAACATTACTGTTGAAAATAATTATCAAATAAATTACAATGACAAAATCTATAAACAAATCAAGGCGTTCCGATGGGACGCCTATCACTATTATTTTGCGTCTAAAATTCAAACTATTAGGCTTTACAAAGTTAAGTTATGCCCCAAGATTTTATAAGCGATACATAGATAGTACTATAATGGGTTTTTAGAATACGATGAATTTCACTTTAGATCAATCTGCCCGAGAAACTTTCGATTCTGTTAATGCTGACATTACTAGTTATTACTGACATTACATTGGGGTTTTCGATAGAAACCCCAAGGTCACACAATTGGTTGACAGTTTTAGATATTCAGATTCCCATAAGGAGGTAAAATTGGAGTACTCATGGTATAAAAAGAGAATGCCATTCGGCATCATTCCAAGAAAAGATTCGTTTTTATATGTGCATGTAAAGGCAAATTACTTGAGGAATAACATTTATTCTACATAAGCAAACGGTCCAATAGCAGTAAAATCCGAAAAGCGAGTTTTTGCCAATTTGAAAATAGTTGTAATAAAGATACAAATAGATTGGAACAAAAGATGGACTTTTAACTGAAAAAAGATTAGAAACTTAAACAAACGAAGCATAACCCGATGGGAATTTAATTTCAATTTGCCACATATTGCTGATTGCTGTAACCGCAAAGCCAACAAATTGATTAAAAAGTATAAATTTAACGAATGAGTGCGGTTGTAATTCAGCGTCCTTTCTAAAGCAGTGTAGTATTTGTAAAGACCTAGTTACCGGTAAATACGTACTCGTGTGCCTGTAGAGACCACTTTGTGGTTTGCCAACACATAGGTATGCGTACATCGTGGATGATTTTACGTTGGAAGAACAACGATGATGTTAAAGACATCGAACCAAGAACATACGTAGAAGAGTCATTGAAAGTAAAAACATCATCAATGCCTTACACCAACATATTGAAGATACATACAATTGATAAGGCAGCATCGGAAATTTTCAGGTTGGTCTCATTAGTGAATTGCTCAACACACTTGACACAAAAATAGCAGAAGCAAAAGCAATCGCACACATGAAATCTGCAATGAATATGAATTGCCAGACAACAATCTGACTTCACAATTAGTCATGCGTCCAAACAAACAAACATTACATTTCTTGACATCACCACTCACTTTTCAGGTATTTTCACACAGCTTGCCTCTTTGGCAGTGTTATTACAAGATCGGCCAACGAAGCCACAGGACGCCGAACATTCTGTCTGTTTACGAATTTTAATCTACATGTACTTCGACGACCCTAACTGACTTGGGGAGCTTTTGCTGCGCTCTTTTGCTGGAAAACTATCATGAACTTCCATCGTCTGGTCGGTTATAAAAGTCTAACTATTTTTCGACGACAGATAGGAAGCGCTTGATAGCTTTCTCGAAGGGGGACAGCATGACAATGACTGAATACGCGACGTTGAGAAGAAAAACAAAGAAAGGTTAACAAATTACTGTGATGACATGACGTCGACTTGGGCCATGCTTTGGCTATCTGAACTCGCTAAGAGGATTAGTAGTGCTTCTCAATGTAGACAGCAGTAAACAAATATTTTCAACTATGCGAGTTTGCAATGAATTTAATTTCATACACATTGAAGCCATTGAAATCTTTTATCTCGTATGTATTGATTTTTATGTAAGTCTCTCCATCGGCAGACACGCCCCTGAATAATAACATGATTCATTAGTGATAACACATCCTGCGATTTTTTCAGCTTTCAGTGTTCGAAGAGGTATCCGGAGGAACGAAATAATATTTCCAGCATCATCCTGCGACCTCGTTTTGGAATATGAAGTAAGCCGACAACAGTATTACCACATACTATACTGTTTATATTCCAATGTCATGTGATTTTCATAATAATAAAAATTAATTGTGTTATCGACTATATTTGCACGCTATCACAATCGGCAAATTGCAATAGAAAGAATGAAATAAAGCTATGTAGGAGCTCATACAAAGTTTAGTAAAGGATTATCTAAAACGCTTCATCTTGCTACCTGGAGTATGCATAGATTTCTTGGAGTCTACTGGCAAAGTAGAAATTGCTTCCGAGGTGGATGTGCTTCACATTTGTTTATCATTTTCACGTGGGATTGATGTCAAGTTTCTTTTGGAGAAGCTGTGGTCAATTCTGGATGTGTGTCACTACCAATGATGTGCGATTCTCGTTGTTCCACTCGCATCCCTTTTTGGAGGGCGCGATTCGATTTTCACGCGTGTCGGATTGTGGGACTCAGAGTACGATTAATTGAAAATTGCGCGATTCCGAAGATTTAGAGATTCAATGATTAGATGCTTACAGTTAATCTGACTTGCATCATTTTTCATTTCTAGATAATTTTCCATTTAGGGCTTGATTACAATTTCCATTAAATTAAGTGCATGTGACACTTTTAGTCTATATTGACTCAAATTACAAGTACCCTGTAAAATTAATGCAATGCACTATTTGTAAGTGTCTGGGAAAAAATCATAATAAATCAGAAAGCATAGAAAGTCGCAAGCAAGGCATGAAAAGTCTTGATAATCTACATTGCGAGTATGAGATTCTGCTGAAAATCTGCCATCATAGAAATACTTCAAATACAACACATCATAAAAATATACTTTGAAGTATTTGTTTTATATTCCTTCACCCAGTTTTGGTCCTTTTGGTCTCTGTCAATCAAGTATTTTACCTTCATGGACAATATGTCCGGTGTATGCCTTGATGTACTTTTTTGTTGTCCCTGAAGATGTTTTGCTATCTTTCGCTCTTAGCGTCTGAAAGATATTGGACTAACTAAATTACAAAATTTTGTACTTGGCAGTTGGCACGTTCCCAAACTTATGTTGATGTACATGTGCTTGACATTCTCAAAATTTTTCAATTTTCCTTAATGTACATGTATGCACACATACATGTAGGCTTATATCTAAATATAGTACAACGATTAATGGAATACAATTAAACATGTAATATTGATATCTGGTGTACTCGCATTGGCGTTCATATGATTTTGATGGACATGGTTTCAGAAATGCATGTATGAGCTTGAGTAATCCTGACTTCTAAGATAATTCGGCAGTTTTCAGTAGATATCACATAACTTAATATGTTAATCTTCATCAAGTCATGTTTTGGCAAATGTGGATAAATTTGGCTTGAGAGAGGACAGGCGCAGCGACAGCTCATCGATTTTGTTGGATATGGATAATCGATTTTGACGGAAAATAGGTAGTAGAAACCAATCTTAAGTTTTGACATGAAGATAATTCTATAAGGATTTTCTCAGAGAACGTATGTTTGCATAGAAAATGTTTTAATCACCCAGACCCCTCGACTTTTAAACGATCATCTTTTCAGACGATGATAGTCCAAAAGTCGAAGGATCTTGAAATTGTAAGCAGTATCAGCATGAATTATAGCATATTCGAAATGACCATCTTGTTTCGCATTTCTCTAGGAAAATGATTGCTATCACAGGTGATCCACTCTTCCACGCAGTATGAGTATGAATCCAAATGTAATCTATTCAGTTGATTACACCTTCATTTCTGTTAGTAGGATTGTAAAGTGACTGATCAAACATGCATCTATGTCATTCAGCTGTTTGAGAAAGCAACGTGTCTCTACTTGCCTGTAGTTCTACCAGAGACAGAAGCGATCAGAGTGATAATTTTGCTGCATGAACTATGAGCAACTGTGTTGCCCGTTTGATAGGCTACACTTATTCTCACAGTCGTTTCTCGTCAACAATGCACACTCGTGTCTCAGCTGGGAAGACAAGACAAAAAGTACATTATCCAGATCGAAGCGCACTCCGTCAAATACCAGTTGCATACTGACGCACTGAATTTGGCCTCGTGTCGCGTCCTTTATTGATATTGATGTTTTTATCATATTAGTACTTATTAAACATTTAAGTACTTCTGTGAATTTAAGTTCGGCAATTTTGGTACTCTTCCGTTTAGTACCAAGATTCGTGCTTAAATAGGACTTGATGATTTACAGCGCATTAATCAACGTTGCGAGAGGAAGACATCAAGTAAGTGACATTTTAAAGATGGTCGCTAAATAACAGATGTCCTATCTTGTTCAACCACTTTCAATAAGCATCAAATGGCGGATAAGTTAATATGAATGATTGAATGAACAGTCATATATTTCATCAATGGTAATCAAAAAAACATCAAAATCGGAGTATACATCACAAGTGAAATAAGAATAGAAGTCACAAAGTCACAAAACGGTTTGAAATGCGTGCGGCCATAACAGGAAAGCAATTTTGCCGTCCTACTGTTTTACATAACGGGATTGACAGTCGACCATTTCTAAAATACATCAGTGCATTTAGGGGATTTTCAGGATTGTGTACTTCATTTATCAATTTCATATAAGCAGTATTACGTTTTTCGAAAACATGTTCTTGAATTCACAATTGCATTCGGATTTACATATAACTCGCTTTGAACGTTTGAAAACACGCTTTACAATTGACGTGATCTCAGCATTGAGACTACCGAAAAGGGTTATACAATATAGCAAAATGTTTTCAATCATAGCACTATGTATTATCCACAGATCGTCGTGGCTCAAAGAACTTCTCAAAATTCTAAAAGGTATATACGTTGAAAACATTTTCTTTCGATGGCTTCAAAAGTTGCTTTCCATATGCTGCAACTTTTGGATCGTTTTACTTTTTGCCTTCTGCATCACCAATTATGCAAATATTCTTGACTAGTTAGGATAATGCATCACTTGTGAGATACATATCATCAAATTTTTTCGGAGTCCTGAGGATTCGTGGAGACATTCCGATATTTAATCTCGAAAATGCTAAGCGGGATGATTGTGATCTATAGCTGCATCTATTGTAGGGGAGGAGTAGGTTATTTGATACGCAAGGTTAGTTGATACTGTCGACTTTTCTCTCTCGTGATAGCGATTCCGAGGTCATAACGTAGGATGCCTTTGTAGACGTTTATTATTGGTTCTTTGATGTTGGTGACGACGTCGTATGAACTAACCATGCGGTGGGAGAATCAACTATCACTTTATCGCCGTTGATAGTGAAAATCAGGCGAGCACTTAACTTCGTGCTGTGGACTACATAGCGAGTAAATATGGATACCTCTAATATTTCAAATGACAGTTAGTACTTAGTCATTATTTAAAAGTACACATAGTCTAGCAATTAGATAACAGAATATTCATGAGCAGAGGATCTGTGTAATGATAGCATGCTAGGATAGTTGATACAGCAGGGTGCAGGTCAATTGAGACGCGTATCAACTGACCTCATTTTGCAGCAGCTTCGAGTGAAGCTCCATTTCCGGAGGTAGTTGCATTAACCGAGATAGACTATACCTCAATACCTAGATAAACAGGTTCAGGTGACACTAATGGACATTTTACATGCTAGTTAAGGTTCATGGAATTGATCAATTCAACGACTTTGACCTATCATATGCCCATATGGTAAAATCCAGTAAAAGTGCTCCCTTTTTTGTCCACTCAAAAATTTGATTTCTTTTGCTCCAGATATTTGTATCTGGTTTTTTGTAAGATGCACTATGTGTGATAAATCACAATCTAATGAGTATTAGGAGATCTGCTTCGAGTTTCTGATATGAGGGCGTCTGATGATGCGTTGATGTGATGACAGAAAGTTATATCTTAATATGCATTTTTTGTTTATTTATTCAGATCAATATTCTACTGAGGATATGTACCCAAAATTTGACATCTCGCAATATTCATAATGAATACAGTAAGCTGACAATCTAGACACAAGGTGCATTGTAAGTAGGCCTAAATAGTCTGCAAAAGTAACTATTCTAAATTCAAATATCGAAACTATTTCAACTGCTGTCATACACATGATTCTATCACAAGAGTCAATAGCTGAAAGCAGCATGAATGCATTAACTTGCATACTTTATGGCTATTCTCTTATATTCACATAACAACATCATGAATTGGAGTAGGCCTAGAATAGGTCTACTTGAAATAATTAACCAGATTAGTATCAATATCAAATAGAGGGAACACAACTGCCTCCACTCATCTAATCCTTTACGTAGATCTATGCTGGCATGCATGCATTTATGCATGATAATACATTTATAGTGCATATACAATTAGTTTTATTGACTTTTCAAGTCTTTTACGAAAGTATTTTTTTGAAGCTTGAAAGTTATATGTTTGTCAAGTTTTAGTTTAGGATGAGCATGTATATCCATGAATAAGTGCTGTGACTGTAGATATAGGTGGGATCCTTTTAGGCCACATCGACTTCGAATTCCTATCATCCTATCATACGGTTTATGCGAAAATAAATGAAAATGAGGTTTGGGTTATTAGTTTTAATAGAATTTATTTAGGGTTGGTTCAGGAGAAGTTTTTGATTGCTTTTGGTTTGATATTAGGTTTTGGTCAGTGTTTATCTTAGTAGCATATGTCTGATGGATCGTTTAGCGTGATTGCTTTATAAGGCAGAGTAGTGATCTAGGCCTACACTGATAGGCCTACACAGCATTCAACGTATAAAACTCATCAAAGTTCTGCCGACGAGATTATTAACATTTTTGAAATAATGTGATGATAGAGAATCAATAAAGACTTGAATTCAAGTGTGCTTGATGAGACATCTGCTTCCACGAGAGGTATAGCTGGCCTCTCCAAAAACATATATGGAAGACATGTGCATGTACATGTAGGCCTAACTGACAAAGGAAAGAAATCAATAATCATAGACATTAGTCATCAGCAAAATATGCCATAATGTACAATGCGCAAGCTCAAGCTCATCGTTATGCTTCATATTGTCATTCAAGATAGAGCTACTAACCTACTCTACTATTTTGCTGCCACATCATCGTGATCCTTAAATGATAGGCATCATAACAATGGGCCAATGGCATTTAATCCACAGCATCAAAATGCTGCTGAAATGATTGACAAAATCTAGCGTTTGGTCTATGAACTCTATAGTAAATTTTCAAATTGGTGCTATATTATTTCGTATTTATAATTATATAGGCATAATATGGAACAATAGAGTATGATATATTAATTTGGTAAAATTTGTATCAACTAACCTTATCGAGTGTATCAACAAACCTGCCTTACACGGTTAGTTGATACGTTCTGATGGACTTTTTGAAACATATATAACTGTTCTTTTACAAACCATAAGCTAGACATATCTATGTTATCTAGCTTTCTTATACGCTAGAGAATTTCAGTATATTTCTGGAATTTACATAACTGCTCAAATTTTCTTAAAAAACACGAAAAGCTAAAAAATATATCAACTAACCTACTCCTCCCCTACGTATTCTAGCTTAAATTCTATTTTTTGTAGGTGCATCTTCATTTCGACAATATTATTCATCTTCATTTCACCGGATGTCACTGAAGGCTGGTGGATACGTACGCGTAAGTGCTTACACTTCAGCACATCGAGTAAAGATATACCGTTAAACCTCTATTTGAACGGCATGCCGCTCTATTTTTCAAACCTTTCCCCGCACTGCCGTTTAATTAGAAGTGCCGCTCTATTTTTCGACTAGCTGATCAGAATTAGGACATGAAATTTTCAGTAATTTCTATCTAGATACTATGCAACTCGATAGAATAGGATTCCCAGCGTCTAAAAATAAGTACGATGCAACTCCATTGAATGGGACTTCCCAGCCTCTAAAAATAGCTCCATAGCATTCTACAAACTATTTTCCTGTTTTACACGTTTTGCAGAAGATTATTTCAGTCGTGTAATTGATGTAGGAGATGAATTCATCAAAGTGTCGTTAAATTTAGAGGTGCCGTTCAATTAGAGGAAGCCATTCAATTTTTCAACTCCTCCTCTAGACTGCCGTTATATTAGAGGTGCCGTTCAAATAGAGGTTTTGCGGTGTGTTAATATGTTTGATATATGTTTTGATATATGCTAAGATATTGTATGGCCTAAAAATTACACAAGCATTTTCTATTTATAGTATTTTTATCTAGACCCTATCCATTATTGTCCTAACCATGTGTTAATGATATTCTAGCATTACTGTGAAGCTATACAATTAACCAAGTGCACTTCATGCAAATAATTTCATCAAATGCATTTGATCAAAAAAAATCTTTTTCTGCAGATTGCAATTGGTTAGTAGGTCTGCCATTTAATAGCAATTTTCAATTAATCTAAAAATTCACTTTGCCAATTGCTGGGTGCCTACGTGTTCCACTAGACCAATTACCGAAAAACAGAAGAAAACTGTTCAAGTTCTTTTCAAACACCTTTCTCACTTTTTCGGTAATGCGCAGAAAGTTTTTGAACACTGACAGAGCAATTGATGCACTCGAAAATGAGTCGACGTCACCAAGAATTCAATAGAAAACATTAGCACGGATGCTAAAAGATCTTCAGACATGTTTTAAGATATGCAGACTAGGCTTCGACCATGATGCCACCCTCTGGTACATGAAGGCGGTACAGCGTAAGCTTACGAGAAAAGGACAGGAAAATGTTAGCTCCGAATGCTTCGAACCAACATGCTATGACTATGGAAAACTAATCTGTGTTCGCCACTGATCTGTGTTCGCTAAGTCATAGAGTAAGTATATTAGGTAGAGTGGTAACTCCGCATTTATTAAATCCCCAATGTGTATACAGTTTCGATTTCATTAACCCGCGGCTGTGATTTCTTTGCATATTTCGAATTACATCAATAAACATAGGTTGAAACATCACGAAAATGAATATTTTCACATGTAGAATGGATACGAGCCATTTCAGATCGATTTCGAAGATGGCATATATATATATATATATATATATATATATATATATATATATATATATATATATATATATATATATATATATATATGCCATCGCGTCCAACCACTCCTAAAAGTAGTCAATTTTGTATGTGTTAATAAAAGGCAAAATTGAAGCACTGAACTTTATAAAACTGTAATAAGAACTATTTTTCCGGTGCGAACATCTTGCTTGTGCATTTCAGATTTCATTTTACACATTCCTTATTCATATCAACTGCCATTATTCAGCTACATGTAGGCTACATGTAAATCGAATTCAGATGAGAACAATGCATAATTTACAAGTTTTATTCAAAAAGCAATTTGTTCTATTGTTGCATGATAAACAGATCTTACAGCAGTGTATAATAATTTCTAAAACTCTCATGCAAACACATGCTTTGCACACATGCACCTATATCAGTAATTTTCCGAGTAGGCCTTATTTGCTCTGTAAAACGACGATATTGTTTATGAGTGTGTGCTCAACAGTTAATGTCGTCATGAAATAAGTCACCAAATGTGGCATGCTTTGAAGCACTTGTCGCATGCTTGTCGCACCGCATTTGTAGCATTTCGTTTCTGAAAGACCTTGAGCCAAGTCGCCGCAGCTGCTTAGATGTGACTATCCAATGGTTTATAGGCCTACCATCGTTGCGCATTGCCACCGATAAATTCTGACGTCCGATTTCTCCAATGCAATTACTTTTTTATCTTTATTAGAGTTCAGAATCGCCTTCCGCATCTATACCATGATCGTTAACTTCAATGGGCGCCATATGTTGCTATTCTGAAATATAAGATTATTGAAAATAGCTTTAGCATGTACCGTGTAATTTTCAAAATCATGCTTCCCCTGCATCACAAGAGAGGAAAATAATAAAATGTTGTGTCTTCAAAATATTGACATTCTGGTTTACACTAGGAGTAGAAAGCTATAGTAATAGCAACTGCGAGGCTCAGCATGTCGCTAACTTCCTACAATAATTTGCACAAAACTTGCATAATGCAAGATAGTAGAAGAGCCAAGCAAACTGATGGCTCACAAACAAGTGTCACTACAGGGCATTCGACAGACATGCTTGTATTTGTAGGTACATGTGGTACATGTACATACATATATATATATATATATATATATGTATATATATATATATATATACATGCCACCGCGTTTAATGGGTTGAATGAATATGAGTCGAGACCAGAAACCACATGTCAGATATGCAAATTTTTACACTTTTGGAGAAATGTTCACGAATTTGGCTGATCATGATAGTAATGCAGAAGGAATTATATTAATTTACAGATCCTCCATGTCATGACAGCTTTGGAGAGGTGGAATTTGTTAAATTGGCAATTCGATAAGGTAGCATTCATGCTCAACCTCAGCGTTATCATAACACAGGCAACCTACAACTGAAAGAGCAAGATATCATAATCAAAGACAATGATTTCAATTAGCCTAACTTCAAAGAATGCAAATAGGTTCACATTGCTACCCAGATTCAAGAAATAAAACATAAATTTAGTGAATTATAAAATCATACCGATGAAAATTGAATTAAAACACAAAATTTCAGCCAAGAAAGCACAATGAGATCTCCACTTTTTGATGAAGACTTGCAGAAATAAAGCGGTTCATTAAATTCCCTTGAGCACAATTTCCGCATAATTAAGATGCTTGTTAGCAAATATTCATTCCTTTTTATATCCAACTTGCTTCATACTTTTTAAAAAGGGGCGTCATGTCGGTAGTATATAAATTTGCAAAAATTTAGCTATTAGAAAACTGCTCAAATAATCTTTTGGAACGCAGGAATGTAGTCTCCGCAAAAACTGAATTATATATAAAAAAATTTTCTGTATACAGATACTTTTTTGAGTTGACAGTCTACCTACAAAGTTATTCTATGGATAGCATTTAAAGATACCGATCAGATTCTCATTACTTGCAACATCTTTAAATCTTTTGACAACGTGTGAGTAGGCCCATAGGTTTGTAAGGCTATGGCATAAACTGAAATGCATGATGTGACAAGTCAGATCAAGCTGTTGGCATCGCTGCACTTCAAGTTCTCACTCCTAATTCAAAAAGTACTTATCCGATTTGCCCGCGTTTTGGCATATGGGTAGAGAATATCCTCACTTACGTGTACTCAAAGTTTTGTAACGATTGATTCATTTCTACCGATTTTAGACAAATTTGAAAACGTGGGGGAGATAACACATACGTACCGAATCTTTTAGATGTATGCTGATATCATACTGCTCAGGATCGTTTGCAGTGGGTTAAGACGATCAAACTTGCAAAAAAATGGAGCGAAATTTATAAATCTATGTTCACAGCATCATCCTTTAGAATTTTCTTTCATGAGGTCTAAAGATTTTGATAACAGTCCATCTTCATTAATACTCAGACAAGTGACATCCCTCAGGTGGATTTCACTCAGTGAGAAAATATTAGGTTATGCGACATTTACATCAGAAGCTATCTCGAGGCAAAGACAGCAAGGCACCTTTTCCATTTCTATTTCTGATATTTCCAAGTCGATTTCAAATCTTTCCATATGAATTTCAGACATTTCCAGATGGATTTCAGATTTCTCCATTTGAATTTCAGATATCTTCAAAGTTGAGCCTGTGGTAGATATCTGAAATTCAGTTGAAGAAATCTAAAAGTCGTATGGAGATGACTGAAATTCATTTGAAAATGTCTCAAATAGAAAAGGAGAATGTGTAGATCAGGGTGTGCAACCTTTTACATTTTCGGCCGCCATTTCGAAGGCCGAAAGAGTCACGGCCGCACTTAATATGTGTGCAAACCTCTAGGTCAATAACCAATCCTTTTTATATTCCACCACTGAAATCAGCTTTCCTTGATGAATGACGCAGTGAAAATTGCATAAAGGTCAACATCGTAAAGAATGAGTTAGCAAGTTGATCCATATACGACCGACAGTCATTTTTGACCCGAAACGATTTTAATCTTAAGGTGTTATTAGCACTTGAAAAGTTGAAAGCATGTTTTTGTAAGGGAAACCGAAGGAGAAAACACTTTACTGAGCTACTGTATGATAATTCATAAAGGAATCACGAGGCATACAAAATTGATTCATTCATCCATCACAGAGCCGTTCTAGGCTCTATGATGGTCGTTCTATAGCTATTCTAGGTATTTACTCGTATATAAGCCGGCCTACCTTATTATTACTAATCATACAGGTTTTTCGCAACCCAAAATGTGAGCTTTAAATTTAATGAAAAATGTGAAAAAATACGAAACTGAAATTTTAACATACTTTATTTATGAAAATATACAAAATCTAAACAGGTAGAAATACAATATCTCGTAAAGAAATTACAATATCAGTCTAAGACTCAGTGACTGATTTGCTGTTGTCTGTCGTTGACAAAACTTTGAAAATCAAGTCGTTGATGATGATGTCATTAAACGTAAACTATTCTCTAGATTGTTTTTTGTTAAGCGCGTTCGGTACTTGTTCTTTATGAACTTCAATTTAGAGAACGCTGCCTCGCAAGCATGTGTGCTTCCAAATAGAACTAAAACATTTTGCGCCAACTCTCGCAATCTTGGATATTCCACAGCTGATTTCCATATTTCATGCAAAATACCACCACTTTCGAACTGTTTCACCAGACAATCAATCATTCGCCTTCGACTCGATCACTTCCATTTGAAGTTCGAATGGAGACTCTTCTATCTGGATCAGGTGTGATGAGGCAACGAGTTTTATTTTAGCAGCAATTGCGTTGAAGTCATCGAACCGCGCATTAGATTCTTGGTTGAGCGCATATTCTATTCATGAATTGTCAAACTGCTTCAACGCCTTCAACGCGCCTGCGGGCGCACATTTTTCCAAGCAGCATGGGCATAAAGGTGTTCGACAGTTACAAGGTAACTGGTATGCTACTACAGTGACGATTGCTTTCGATTGCCTTCAACTGCAGAAATATTTGCAATATATATGTACAATAATGCGGAATTGTTCTCATGGGCACTTTTTATTTGATTCATGTTGGGTCTAAAGTTGTTCAAAATTGTCAATGCTCATAAATGTTGCTTTATATGTTCATATTCACACGCAACATGTATTCATCCAAATAAATTCTATAAAAACATCGCTTAAAATATGAAATTGAAATAATGATTGCATTATACACATTTCCGGGTGTATATAGTGGTGACTCGGACTTGAGTAATCATCCATCATGTCGCTCGTGGCTCTCCTCTTGCAGTAAGAAAGACTTAAGACTTAGAGCAGTGGTTCTTAACCTTTCTGCTCGGATTCCTCCCTAACAGTTGAAAGTATGCTTCATTCCTCTCTCTAAACTAGTAGGCCACTATTCAAGTTAAAAAAAGAAGTCAAAGATAGCAGTAACAAACATTTTCAAATGCAGACTTCAGGTAGCCTATCACGAAGAATCTAAGTAGGCCTACATGCAAATGTGAAGTGTTACAAGAAATCCAACAAAAAACTAATGACTGCCGAGACACCGAACTCGACCAGGTACGATGTTGGAAAAGGAAGTAGTAGCGTGTGGGCATTGGCTTATAAAGTTGGGTGCTTTTCAACTGTTTCTTGAGTGAGCCATACCATTTGACCTTAATTTATGAATGGAAATGTGACGCCTCGCTTCATTAGCTCTCTCCGACCAGAATACTATCTTCTAGTCTATCTTGTCGGTGCAACTGAGCAGGCCACAGACAAAACGTCCAGGTGATGATCTATGGCCGCGTAGTTGAATTTTCCCTAACTAAAATAATTCGAATGGAACACAGAGATATATTGGTAGCTTCTGAATCTGTGGTCGCAATAGCTATTAAACAGTAGCTGCATAATTAACATCTTGAATATTGGGAAGCGATTAACGAATACTGACGATGATAACTCACACGTGACGGTGAATCAACAAATCCTGTTCATCTCAAATACTCCTTCGAACCTCCTTCCTCCAAAAATCCTCCTTATGTGCGTCATTCCTCCCCTGGCATGTTGAATTCCTCCCCAGGGAGCCACATGGCCCCCGGTTAAGAATCACTGACTTAGAGTTATAAGTATACGTTTTTTAAAATCTATTGACAGGATCTAAACATCCCTTATGCGAACTTCATTACAATCTCAGCACTATGAAATGAAAATAAGGAGAATCTAAAAAGTACTTTAAAAGAGGCATAGCACCTTTCGCCGCTGAAGACGAGCGAATCTGCAGGCAACTGCAACCACTGTTTAAGAAAACCGCGGTGTTGTGTGTGTCAGATTCCCCTCACGGATTCTCATTGGACACATAAAACACACGCCAACGCTTGTTACAAATTGAGAAAGCACTTGTCCCCAATCTGCAGCTATGATGGCCAAAGCGAAGATAAGCGACCAAGACAAACGTCGACTAATTAGGGCTTTTAAAAACGATGAAGATTTTTAATAGGAATATTTAATGAGTTTCTGGAAACAGTAAGTAATTCCCTAGATTCAAATAAAGGATTTACATGATTATGGATAATACTCCGTGCCATCGGAATGCACAGTTGTCAAATTCATTCATTACATGAGGTGACATTTTTTCCTTCCAATTTCCCATTTCTCAATCCCATCGAGAATGTGTTTTCCGCATGGAAATGGGCAATAAAAAAACCGCCTGTCCTCACGAGAAATTCAAGAGAGGTTAAATGAGGAAGGCCGGCAAGAATCAAAATCTGCTAGAAGAAGGCGAATTCTAGTTGAAGTTGGCACATAAGCAATCGCAGAAATAACTGCAGAGAGATGTGCTGATTGGTATCTTCATTCTGTGACTTACATTCCCAAATGTCAAAGTCTAGAAGACATTTTGTTTTAGCAAAAATATTCATCTTGCAGCTGTATGACGTTTACAATATGTTTTTATATTCAATAGATTTGATAACTGATTTGATCATCGAGAGATTTCATAAAATTTGATTCAAATTCAAATGAGCTCATAATTCGTAATGTCTTGCTGATCAAGTAATTTGCAGGTGTTTGATTGTGTAATTAATATTGATGAAATTGGTTTTATTTTTTTACTAATTCTTGGTCTGCTAGGTATAAAGCTATCTCAACGTCTGTTTGCGCATTGGAGTTGCAATTAGATGCAGATTCGGTACAGTCTGTTGACGATTCCCATATTTTTTCAATTGGTTTAGAACAGTAGTTATTCCTTTTTTAGAGCTGCTCATTAGTAGTATGTCGTCTGCATAAATAATGGATGTCAACCTTATGTCTGTGATTTCTATCGGATCTATTATATTCGAATTTTTTTCTAATTTTAAGAGTAGGTCGTTGATATAAAGGCAGAATAACGTGGGTGACAAACTGTCTCCTTGGGGCACACCATTTTTTAGTTGAAAAACATTACTTTCTTCACCATTGAATAAAATTTGATAATCTTTGTTCAGAAGGATATGTTGTAGTAGAGATAGAAATTTACCTTTTACATTTTACCTTTTACAATCATGTTACTGAGTTTTGAAATTAATCTATTTTTTGGAATGCTATCAAAGGCCTTCGATAGATCGATGAAACAAAGATATAAAGTCGTTTTGTTGTTTTTATATATTCTGATAATTTCCTTAAGGATCCAT
>CAJQUW010003404.1:37500-103098 GCA_907163375.1 Prostheceraeus crozeri
CATATATCGTGGACAAATTGACATGAAATGAAAAATGTCTTCTATTTCATTCTTATCACAGAATTTGCAAATGAAATCGTTATGAGTACTTCGGTTTTGATATGTGCCAGTTTCTGCTGCAAGAGTGTGATTACCAGTTCGAAGTTTCAGGATATTTTCAATCTTGATTTTATTGCTAACTAGATGCAAATATTGCTTCGTCTCACATTGAAATCTACATAGTTTTAAATATCTTATTCCTTTGCTGCTATTTCTTGCACTGTTAATCCAGTCTTTCCTGAAATATTCAAATAAAACGGTGTTGATAACAGTTTTTGGCTTTTTATCATTATAATCAAAGTTTTGTAGCTGTTGCAATTGAGTCTTTTCCATCATTTTAACTATCCTGTCACACCATGTATTGCGGAATAATTTCAAATTTAAATTGGCATTTATAGCCTTAAAAATTCGTGTAATCAGCCTATGATTATTTTCATCTTCCTTTAACTTCATGTAATAATTAAAAGCTGATTTATAGTAATGGAATTCCAAGGGTTTTATACCGAATTCACCGATTATGCAATAGTTTGGTGTCGTGATTCTTAAATGGTGAATTTTTTTATAGAATTGCATAATAATTTTATTCGGATCATTCAAATTTCTATCAAAATATAATTCACCACCATATTTCATTTTCGATAGTGTCAACATTTCAAATGTTTCATTTAATATCTTCGCGTCAACAGTTACAAATTCTTTCAGAGTTTTGGCAGTTATGAGAGAGAGAGAGAGAGATAAATTTATATTTGCAAATGGAAATCAAAAGTTACAAAAATGTTATACAAGTCAAATCAAAGTTGTCAAGTTATTGGATAGTACAGTTGACAGTACGACGAAACAGTTGTGTCTACGCTGCGTACGAGAGAAAATCACAGGATATCGTTCTTTATTCTTATGAGGGATGACATCAAAAAGAGGATGATCAGAACTTTGGCAGTCTTGTAAAAAATTGTCAAAAAGTTTACGTCTTCTCGCCAAAAAAGTTGCAAAATTGTTTGGACACTGACACAATGGTTTACATATAATTTTCTTAGCACGATTAAAGATCTTGCGCACGATATTATAACAGGTTGAATCTAGCTTACCAAACAATTGTGTGACATACAATAAAACAGACTCAATGTTAGAAGTATAAACTCTCCATAACTCGTCATGACACAGACAGCTTTTCAAAGACCTCAATAAATACAAACGCCTCGAACAACGGGTTTCTATCTCTTTGAAATGATTGATCCATGTCAATTTACAATTCCACGTTACACCTAAAATCCTCATGTCATCAACAAGACAAAACGGCCAAGAAGATACATCAATACGACTGCCTTTCTTATTGAAAATAATGCCTTTGGTTTTAGTGTCATTGAGAACAAATGAATTTGACGTAGCCCACTTTTTCACATGTTCATACTCGTGATTGATGGCATTAATACTTTGGAATACAGAGATTTTATAAATAGGACAAATTTCATAGATGTCATCGGCATACTGTGCTATGTTGGTGCTACTGGAAAAAGGTGACAAGTCATAACAGTACAATGTAAAAAGGAAAGGGCCCAGTAATGATCCTTGAGGAGCACCACTAGTTACACAAGAAAAGGAACTGTAATTGTCTTGAAATTTCACACATTGGAACCGATTTTGCAAATAAGAGGATATAATTCTAATAAAACCACTCGGAAAATGTAACCTTTCAAGTTTTTCAATAAGAATCTTGTGAGAAATGGTATCGAATGCTTTCGATAAGTCATAGTTAACGAGTACACAGGCTGATACATCATCACGATCCAAAAGGGTAGTAACAAAGTCATGCACCGAAACACGGCAACAAGTTGTATTTGATTTAGGCTTATAAGCGAACTGAAAATGTGGAATATGACGATGGAAATACTCATAAATATCACTGAGCAACACATGTTCAAAAAGTTTAGCAGGGACACTTAACAACGTAATAGGTCTCAGTTGCTCAATATTAGGATTTGACTCCTTCGGAACAGGCGAGACTGCACAAACTTTGAACAGCGTGGGAAATTGTCTCTGAAAAATGCTGCAGTTGATACTATTGCACAAAGGCTCACTAAGGAATGGGGCGGCAAGCTTATAGAGAATATTCGGGATCCCATCTGACCCAGAGGCTTTCGACGTCGACAACTTTTCGAGATATTGGGAAATCAAATAGGATCACAAAGGGGGCACCAACTATCATCAGCAGACGAAAGTTCAAAAACTTCCCTCGGTTTGAAAGCCGATGTGAAATATCGATTAATGGCCTCAGCAGCATCCTTTGGGCTATCAAAATCTTTTCGAATAGCCGAAAATGGATCCCTGATGCCCTTCCCGTTCATGTCACTGACAATGTTCCAGATATCACGTTTCGAGGATTTGCATTTATTCACCCACTTTTCCTTACATTTTACTATAAGAGCCTTGTATTTTTGACGCAGTACATTGTAGGCCGAAAAATTACCACTTCTGTAGGCACACCATCTTCGATTTATTAAGTCCTTTAACTGTGGGGTCATCCAAGGTTTATCCGAAGGGGATAATTTCACAACCGTGCATGGGATGGAGGATATACTGTCTGTGAAAACACGATAGAAAATATGAACTTTACGGTCAATGTCTTGTTCAAAGTACACTTCGCGAAAAGCACCACTATTAAGAGATTGATAGAATTGGGCCATTGATGAGGGATTTAAGTCGTATACTGGAAAGGATCGAGAAATATCTGGACTTGATGTCGCGGAATTATTTGCTCGGAGAAACACCTGGGAATGTGAGCCGGTAGCAAAGGATAAGAAATATTTCTTTCAATTCTTTCCATTCACTATGTATGATGATAGTTTTCCTTTCTTAGTGACTTCTTCAATTTGCTTTCTGTCGCTTTTTGCGATCCAAACACCTAAGTATTTATATTCTTCTACTACTTGAATCGGTGTTATAGCATCATTATCTTTCAGTAATAACTCCCTAAAAATGTTTGTTTCATTGTATATCATAATTTTAGTTTTTTCATAGTTTATTTTTAGACCGTTTTCATTACAGAATTTTCTCATGTATTCCAGCTGTCTGATCAATCCATGTTGGGATTTGCTCAACAATACCAGATCATCAGCATATACTAGTGATGCTAATTTAATATCAATTATTTCAACTGGATCAATGTTTTTCATATTTGCGTCAAATTTACAAAGCAAATCATTAATATAAAGACAAAATAATATTGGTGATAAACTGTCTCCCTGTGGAATTGTATTATTTAATCTAAATTCTCCACTTTCTTTTCCATCAAATAATATTTTTTATTTTTTATTATTTATTATATTTTCCATTAAGGACAAATAGTCGCCTTTCGGTATAATAGCTCTTAATTTGTTGATTAAATGAAATTTAGGAATTGAATCAAAAGCCTTTGAAAGATCAATGAAACATATGTAAAGGGGCTGTCTGTCATTTTTATGAATTTGAATAATTTCTCGGATCATCCAGATATTATCTATGGTTGAGTGTTCTCTTCGGAACCCAGTTTGAGATTCATGAAGTAATCCGTATTTATCTATCCAAGTATGTAGTCTATCGTTCAGTATCTTCGTTAGAATCTTCTCAATACATGATGATAAATTTAAGCATCGATATGAGTTCACATCATTTTTGTCTCCTTTCTTAAAGATAGGAGTTGTCCAGCTTAATTCCCATGGAGTGGTTTTATCATGCAAGATGTTGTTGAAAAGTACTTCAAGCACCTTTATTTGATTTGGATTGTTCTTAAACATTTCATATATTATTTTGTCTGGGCCACTGGATTTAGAATTTTTTGTTAATTTAACTGCTCTTTCAATTTCCATTAAAGTGACTTTTTTATTTAGAGAGCTATCTTCGATTTTTGTGCATAGATGAGGATTAATTTCATTTTGATTGCATAAATTGTTGATTTCTATCTTCAAGATAGTCTCTAAAATTTTCTGCGGTTAATTTACTTTTGACTTTTTTACTTTTCTTAGGTCTACTTTTATTCAACAGTTCCCAATATTTTTTCGAGTCATTGTTTGTTTTCGCATTTTGAAGTTCAGATAATTTCAACTTTTGCAAATTTCGTTTCTCTGATTTTAATTTTTTGTTGTACTGTTTCTTTTTTCGTAGCAGAGCATGTAGATTTGCCTCTGTTGAATTTTGTTTATAAGTTTCGATAGCAGCATTGTAAGTTTTACGAAGATTTCTTGTATCTTTAGAATATGTTATTTGTCTATTCGGTTCTGCTTTGATACATATTTCTTTACATGCGGTAATCAGATAATTATATATTTCTATTGAATTTGGTTTTTTTTCATTTATCTTTTTGATTAGTGTTGCACTTTTTGCTATTAGAGCTTCATTAAATTTACTTGAATCATGATTTGTGATCATTTTGAATGGTTTAATTGCTTGATTGATATTATACCTATGTCTGACTGAATTAGTCCTCATCGATCTTTTTGTTTCTATATCAAATTTTATCTGCAAAGGTCTGTGATCCGTAAATAGTTTAGGTTCTAAAATTTCAAAGGTCTTTAATTTTTCTATCATAGATTCTGATATGATCAAATAGTCGATGACGGACTTATAGTTCTTCTCCTTTTGAATTCTACAGAAAGCATGTTTTCCGGTATCATATCTACCGTTTGCTATAACAAGACAATTTTCATTGCAGAACTCTATCATTTCTCTGCCTTGTCTATTTATTATTAAATCTTCAGATTTTCTGGTGGAGAGATTGATATGTTCGTTGTCATTTAATTTACCGATTCTGCTATTGAGATCTCCCAACATGATGACGTTCTTCATCTGGAATGTCTTTATATATTCCTTTATTTTATTTAAGAAATTTTTGTCAGCGTATTTTGACTCTCTGCTTTCTCGGTAGCAAAGGATAAGAAATATTTCTTTCAATTCTTTCCATTCACTATTTAACATCTTTATAATTATCAGGTCTCCATTTTCAGCAACCAATTTTTCTATATTTAGTCTGTTTTGCTCATTTCTATAATACAAGCTCACTCCTTTAATTTGTCCTCCAAAATTATTCTTATTTTTACAGAACGTTTCTATAACATCAAAATTATTTATCGCTAAATTTAGAGATGCATTTTCATTTAAGTGAGTTTCAGTAAAACAGACGATATCAGTGTCTTGTATATCTTTGATCATATCAGAGTCATGAAGCTTATTAACATTTAATCCGTTGATGTTAGTATAATAAATTTTTAATGTCTTGTTGCTCTTACCACAATTTTCTCCTATCTTAGGCGCCTCCTCTCCTCGTTCGTCTATGTTAAACAAAAGGTTGCATTGACGATTGCATGTTATAGTTCGGATAGAGGTTACCTGGCTGAGCTGCAGGATGATTGTTCACAATTGGGAAATGATGTTGTTGAAAAGGTTGTTGATATGGCTGTGGATGCTGATGCTTCTGCGAGTATTGGTAATATGTCGGATGCTGCGGATAGGTTGGATGTTGAGGTCCGCGGAAATTGCCCCTGTTATTCCTGGTCCATCTTCCGGATTGTCTGGAGCTATAACAGTTTCGAGCGATGTGCCCGATTCGTCCGCAGGAATAGCACTTCGGTGGTGGTCTTCTCTGTTGTCTGTAATGATTGCGGGGGATTGCTTGCCTGTAATGTTGGTGAGGAGGATGCTGGATCGGCTGTGGAATCTGATTGTAGGGTTTGCTATCCACCGTTATTCTTATATCGTCGATCAGATGTTTTATTACCGTCAGTTCACTTCTTGTATCTTCTTTTTGCTTTCGTAGTAATGTGAGTACTTCGTTGTTGCTGTTATCCGTATTCTGTTGCTCTGAGCCTTGATCTTTTCTCTCTCTCTCCCTCTCTCCCTCTCTCTCTCTCTCTCTCTCTCTCTCCCTCTCTCCCTCTCTCCCTCTCTCCCTCTCTCCCTCTCTCTCCCTCTCTCTCCCTCTCTCTCCCTCTCTCTCCCTCTCTCTCCCTCTCTCTCCCTCTCTCTCCCTCTCTCTCCCTCTCTCTCCCTCTCTCTCCCTCTCTCTCCCTCTCTCTCCCTCTCTCTCCCTCTCTCTCCCTCTCTCTCCCTCTCTCTCCCTCTCTCTCCCTCTCTCTCCCTCTCTCTCCCTCTCTCCCTCTCTCTCCCTCTCTCTCCCTCTCTCTCCCTCTCTCTCCCTCTCTCTCCCTCTCTCTCCCTCTCTCTCCCTCTCTCTCCCTCTCTCTCCCTCTCTCTCCCTCTCTCTCTCTCTCTCTCTCTCTCTCTCTCTCTCTCTCTCTCTCTCTCTCAAGAACTCAAGAATGTTTATTTTCCAAAGTTTGGTGTAAACATGGCATGAATGAAAGGGGTGACACAAGATTATTATGACGAAATGGATCTACAATTTGCTACATGTGAAATGAAAGATGAGAAGGCACGATTAGTCAAGCGTGATCGAATGCGGCAACAGCACCAATGAATTGAGGATGGAAGGAGTCGATTGATGTAATGTCTGAAAAAGTGTGTGAGCGATTTAATGACATAAGTTCAACAGTATTTACAATTGCATGGAAGTATCATGTATGCATAGTCACTCATAATGTCAAAGCATAGGTAATCAAATCTATGAGAAGAGATGTCATAGATAAATGAGGAGAGGAGACAAGTTATTCATGTACATGGCATGATCTGTAAAAATTGTAATTACATGCGTTTACGGAGTTTAATATTATCATTTTCTTATTAATATTCTTCTCTCTCTCTCTCTCTCTCTCTCTCTCTCTCCACCCCATTGGGGACCATAACAGTGCAGCTGATGATTTCTGATATCTGAAGTTCTCATTTTTGAACTGATGCTACAACTCAATACTCAATGATTCTATGCATATTTCGATTTTCAGAAGGAGAGTTTAGGCTATTGGTTAGCACCAAATCCGATACATTTAGGCCTACTTAAACGAACTGTCAGTACGTATATGAAGTATTATATAGAAAATGTTTGCAAACTTCAATTTTATACACTAACCGCATGTCTCTCCATTATCTATCAACTGGATGTTAACTGTCTTGAAATCGGAATTTCTAAACTTGGTATCTGGGAATGTGTTTTGGCACAAAAGTATTGACTTCGTATATAGGCTCATCAGAACTAGAATGGCTTATTCTATCTGCATATTGTCTCATTGTAGAAATTAAATTTTTTCTAGATGGTGGATGGTCGGCATGGAGTGGAATCACTTCTTGCTCAACAACTTGTGGTCCTGGTCAACACACTGTTAGACGAACGTGTACAAATCCCAGGCCAAGTTCATCCGGCTTGCGGTGTCTCACGACGAGTGGTATCCGTGCTTTGACTGAAGGATCGGTTCAATCATGTAACCTAGGTAGCTGTCCAAGTAAGGGTAATTGATTGGTTTTTGCATCTTCACTAACTTGTTTAACTGATTTGCACTGGTTAATATTCTAAAATTGCGCGATCCTTATTTAATTCGACGGCCTATTCCCTGCCTGTTTGTGTCAGCGACGCGGCGGACATAAATGGTCACTAGTTAGCTAGCTCCCAAAAACACAACGTCAATCATGCAGTAGCTTAACTCATAGCCTAAGAATTCATTGCTCATCCTCGTCGTCCTTCGCCTTCTTTGGCATCCCAACCAGCCTTGCAGCCCAGCAATGTTGATGCTCAACGAACAATTCTGTCATACCAAGGCCCATGTCCGTGTGATCAAGTGCATCACATCAATCAACTACGATTGCGTCCTCCACTGATGCTTGTGCACGCACTAGGAATCATCTATGATCTATTCTTTGTCCAGTATTTCTCACGGAGACATTCAATCGTTCCTCAGATAACGCTGCCTCCATTTGGCTGTAGATGCCGTCAACTGTCTGGTGCATCATTATCATAGTGTATTAGATGATTCCATTACTTTCATATCATCAACTCCGATGTCATCTTTTCTTTTGGACTTTTTTTGTGTATCGCCTACCGATGGGCCAGAAGACAACTTGAGGAAGATTATAGAATGAAGTTTTGGATAATAGGATTTTGATCATTCGTCTTTATGAACAAACTTCCCCTCCTACGATGACGTCTGATTTCACTCTATCTTCAGTCTCGGTCTGTACTGTCCCTAGATCTCCGGAACTCAACTTAACAATGCCGCCTGCTCCTTACTCAACTGAAGGTGAATCCGCAAGTCTAAACTCCCGCGTGCCTGAACCACCTACTCTTGTCTCTAATGAGACTTCGCTCTCTACCTCATCCGCATTCACCTCCGTCGTGCATGCACGGCTTCTGACCCTGCTGAGACTTTGGTCTCTACCTCTTCCGGGCTCGACTGCGCAGTGTCTGTGCCATCTGTGACTGCGTCCGCTGAGTCTTCGTCAGTTGCCTCTTCCGCACCCAACTCCGATGTGCTAGATTTTGGAAGCATCAATGAGTCGTAAAGCTAATGCGGTCGAGGCTGTAAGAATCATTGTAGAATGCAATCTCGGTGAAGAGGGAGTATGTCACATTGTAGCATGATATCTGTGCACTGCATACTCTCTATGCATCATATAGAGTATGCCAGATTGTTATATAGTTGTAGAATCATATTCAGAATCCCTTCTGCATTTGATAGAATTTGTTCCCAGGGGGTATCTATGGTCCTACATGATAGTTAATAATCTGGCATGCTTTATAACCATGGCCTCCTAGTCCATCTTTATAGCAGATATTATCAACCTCCTGGGGAAGTGTTCTATGTAAATCTCTAATCTGATAATTTGCAATATCATTGCGGGAATTGTTTAGATAATATTATACGAATACATATACTAGTATACGTATATACGAGGGCGTACTGAAAAGTAATGCCTCCATCTTAATAATTCCCATTCTATTGATTCAACAACTAATTAAAAGACGTTTTTCATTAAAATTGAATATAATTTCAAAAATGTATCACTATTTTTCGACATAGTCACCTTCTCGACTGATGCACACCCCAACGGTAAGGCAGTTTATTTATATCGTCAGCAAAAAACTGTTCATCCTGATCATGGAACCACTTCATGACCACAGCCTTCACTTCTTTGCTTGACTGATAGCGCCGACCTCACAGATGCTCTTTCAGCTTGGGGAAAAGATGGTAGTCAGACGGAGCTAAGTCCGGGCTGTTGCGGGATGTTCTACAACTGTGAAGCCAAGTCGCTCGATGTGAGATGTGGCCTGAGCACTCGTGTGAGGTCAGGCGTTGTCATGCTGAAGATGAACAACTTTCATCTCAGGTCGAACTATCCGAATCCTTGCCTTGAGATTGCTAAGTCTTCACGTAGCTTTCCGAATTCACAGTGGAACCAGGTTGCAGGAACTCAGCAAGGATAACACCATGAATATCCCAAAAGACAGCATCATTTTGCCTGCGGATGGGAAGGTCTTGAATTTCCTCGGAGGCGGAGAACCAATGCGACGAAGCTCCATCGATGCTCTCTTGCTCTCCGGTTCATAATGATGAACCCAAGTTTCATCACCAGTCACAATGCTTGCGAGAAACTTGTCTTTTCCTCTGTCGCATTGCGAATGCAGGGTTCGACACACCTCAGCTCTTCGTTGTTTCATTGGATGATCCGCTGCAGGTTTGTCTCTGAGACCTGCTCGCTCTGATTCAGAATCAGGAAACCGCCTTGCCCATCGTCGTACCGCTGACATCAGCAACACATATTTTTCACCATATACGACCCCTAAACGTCGATGAATTTCAATCGGGAGAATGTTCTCTGCTTTTAAGAATTCGATCGCAACACGTTGTTTGTGGAGAATTTTGCCGCTTTAACTTCCTTCTGCCATGATGAACTTCAATTGACCGACTATCTATGCTACCTTGATTTGTGAAGGCTGTGATGAAGAGAGTTCAGCGTGAAGTCGATTAAAATGTATGATTTTCCGTGAAGATTGTTTGCAACATGCACTGAGTGAAAGCGCATTGGTTGAACGATCTTATAATGGCTACAGGAGCTTTGGAGGCATTACTTTTCAGCATGTACGAAAATGTGATGTTTTTGTAATTTACCGACATTCATCACAGTATCAGTTGTACTAAGAGTCGGTTATACGATGTTTGATGTCGCCATGTGACCTCAGATAGTTGATTTTAATGAGATTGATTTATTCCATACAGCATTCCATTTTTTCAAAGTTATCCATATCCATTGGAAATGAGCTTAAACTGAACCATAATTGCTGCATTTGAAAAGCCTCAATACTGCTGTGAAAACTCTGCCAACATTCTGCTTTTAGTGTTGGACTATGTGTATGAGGATATCTTTCATTTTTAACACTGATTTATGCTGATTTACTCATGTAGGCGAACCAGTAATGCTGGATGATATGCGAAAACATAAATATTTTCACGAAATTAGAAAAGTCATACTTTTCAGTACGAGGAACGATATCATTGCCGAGATAGCGCAGCGATCGAGGCAATGATATTGTTCAGAGTACTGAAACGGACTTTTAGAATGAGTGAAGGTAATTTATTTCTATGCATGCATCAAAATAGTGATCCCATGGAAATCTTCATGTTATATTTATTTGCAATACCTTGATGCAAATATTTCCATGCCTACAATTTGAATTTTGATTATCTACATAATACATGACATTAATCTGCTACATTTGCTACAACAGTTCTACAGCATGAAGAGAAGCGCAGAAGTTATCATCAAGGAAATTGGCTCCCTATGTACCGGGAAAAGATATGAAGATAGGTGGCAAGAATTCGTTGAACACCAGCAGCTAACTGATAAAGACACACCACCAAAGGAAGAGGATTTTATCGAGTTTTTCGATAATCTTAGAAACTTAAAAATTTACGCAGCTGGTACATTATGGTCCATTTATTCTATGCTAAATAACAAACTTCAAGGGAACTTCGGCTTCAAACTACAGAAGTTCCCGAGAGTAACCATGCTTCTAAAGTCATATGAAGCTGACTACAGTCACAAGAAAGCCAAGCAATTTTCAAAAGAAGAAGTGATGAAATTTTTGCAAGAAGCCCCAGATGAAGGTGAAAATATGCATCTGAAAATGACTGTTGTACTGGCTTTTTTTGGAGGTTTGAGGTGCGCTGAACTAGTATCATTAACATTGGACAATTTTGATTTCAATGAAGCAACAGGAATGTGGGTTACTTACAAAGTATCTAAACAAAGGGGAGAGTCAATATCCAATACATTCAACATACCGCTGCAATCTTGTATTTATCTCCATAAATATGATGAAATATTACACAATGCCAAGCTTGGCTATGGAAGAGTTTTTAAGACATCGGCTGCGGCAGAATGGCAGTGGATACTATGTGAATCAGCCAATGGGAAAACATGTGTTGGCAAAAGTTCCAATGAAGGTGGCACTATATCTGAAATTATCTAACCCCAAAGCCTACACGGGTCACTCGTTTAGGCGTAAGGCTGCAAATGTTTTAGCGGAAGGCGGTGCTTCATCCAGTATAATGAAGAAACATTTTAACTGGCAAAGTGGAAACACAAGCATGAAGTATATCGAAAACACGCAGAAATCAAAAATAATTGTTTCATCTGTGATGCAGCAAAATGATTCCTCTGACACGAATGTTGCATAGGATCATCAAAAAGCCAAGCACACGATTAACTTTACAAACTGTCAGCATGTTGTTCTTCACTTTAAATAAGGTCGTCAGACACTTTTTATCATTGATAGAAGACTTTGTCCATTTAATTATATTTTTCCTTTTTAAAGAATAATTTGATTTGCTTATAATGATATCATACCCAAATGTGGACACTCTCGATCATAATTCTAACGATTACCGAGTCATTTCTGTCGATATAGGGCCTATAAAATTGACCAAAAACTAAAAAGTTGACCATGCACTGAAAAGTTGAGCAGGGACTGAAAAGTATAACTTTACAAACGCTAGCAGCTATGGTAAAGTCAACTTTTCAACACATGCATAGAAATAAAATATTCACATTTTACGATCTAACATAACGCACATGCACGAGCATGATGTAAACATTGAATACGTGAATTTCACTCGTTATGCAGCATCATGGACATGCACAAAATCATTTTTCATCTGATAGCAAAAATTTTTCTATGGGAATTTCTACACCCTCTGAGACCTAAGGGGATCCAGTGAACCCCTTGGCCTATCTACCATGCTTCAATTGAAATGAAATTATACATGTAGATTCATTGTCAAAGATGTTGATTTTACAAGGGCACTAGCGGTTAATATATCTTCCGCACAAAAGGTAAAATAGACAAATGTACCTCCGCCTCAGGTCTCTGAGGATTAAGCCATATAGGAGCCACATGAAAAAAAATTGCGAAAGCATTTTTTCGACATTTTGGAGTTTCAGCTCTATTGATAAGAATTTTGAGCTTTAAGCTGATTTGCAACTTCTTTATTTTGCCCAGTCAGAAAAAGCTAGATGGATAAATAGAGAAAATGAAATGTGCGTTGTCTTTCTGGCAGTTAATTAACAAACATATTCTCCAATAACTCTTTTGTGGTGAAAAGCGTTATTGTTGGATAAAAGGAAGAGCAGATTGAATCGTGAAGCGCTTAATCATGCAACTCGTTGTTTCAGTACGCACAATTGCTATTCATATTGTGAAATAAAGTAACCATCACTAAACTCGGAATACTCATTTACTGTCCAGGATTATAAATACAGAAATCAAAACAATTCTCATGCCCTATATTCAATACTCTGTTGTATTAAATAAGTTCTTTTATTATAGGTGTGGATGGCGAGTGGTCCGAATGGGGCAGTTGGTCAAGTTGTTCGAGATCCTGCGGCAATGGTATACGCACACGGCTGCGAACTTGTTCTAATCCAGCTCCTCAACTGGGTGGCGACGACTGCTGGTTGAGTTATGTCTCTGCAACAGCTTTACGTGATGAACAAAGATCAGCATGCCATTCGAGAGCCTGTCGAGGAAGCAAGTATCAGACTAATATTTCTTCCCCAGATATCCGAATTGATCCTCTCCCGGTACCAACCCAGTTCCAGGGAATGCCACATTCTCAGCCGAGTCATGCTGACCTTATCCTGTCTGTGCCACTGACACCCTCCACCATATCAATCCTACCTGCATAAAACTTTCTAACTGTAGCAGTGGCCTCTCTTCCACCGCCTACTCATTCTCTACCAACCAATAGTGCCATCAGACCCAAACAAACCAAAAACTCTTCCCACTCTACTTCTACCCCACCTGAATCTGGTCAAACCGTCATCCAACCAATCCTTGCCGTCCCTACGCAGAGCAATGAACGCCGAATGGTTGTCGGAGGCTTCTCTCGCTTCCATCCACTCCTTCTGATGCTCCCACAATCTCTCTGCCCGTAGCATACAGGCTGTACCTCATCGTGAAAGAAGAACGATACCATCTCAGCTGCACAAGCCCTGATGATCTTTTTTTACGGTTGAATCCTCTTAGAATAATTCGTCGCACCTCCCTTCGCTTAACTTTCCTCCACAAACCCATCCATATGCTGATAGATCTCTTTGCTCACACCCGTCGCATTCAACCTCTCAAACACCTCATACCGTGCTTTCCACTCCGCTTCCTCTCGCTTTCCACGCATTAGAGAAGAGCCTGTCCTCTGAGTCTCTTTCAATACTGAAAGGGACTCATACTGCCTGTACCTTCCGGGACAATCCGCTCCCACAGCTCCCACGCATGTGGCCTCCAGTCATGATGCCCTTTGAGACACGTTCAGGCTGCACCCCCTCCTTGGATCCATTCCTCTCGCCATCATGCATGTACACTTTTCCCACTCACGAGTCCACATGGAGTCATAGTTGTTCCTACAATCGTGCATGCATCCAAAATAATCAACTTGGTGTCTGAATGAGATATCTGCTGCACAAAGAGACGCAAACATCCATGTATGTAAATGTCCGTATCACAGATTCCTAGTCATTTGTCTAGTTATTTGAAATGCAAGTTAATGTCATGGAAACAGGCAGGTACAGGTAAGAACGAACTATACGGATGTCGGTAGTGTGTCCTCAGGTCACTAATTGATTGCTAACATTATATAAAAATTCAAAGTAGGATCACAGCCAAGTGAAAACGAAATGAAATATTAAATCTTTGGTAATCCGTGGAGGTAAACAAACAATTAGAATATCCATTGTCATATCCAATTATTGGCTTAAAAAGACTCCTCTAATAAGTACATTATATAGACCGAGCATAATACGTGCACATAATACTTTCTTCATGATTTGCAGATCCAAGCTCGAAACTAGCGGTGGATGTCTCCGGTACAAGAGGGAACATCTATAGTCACTTACCATTCGCACCCGGAATAACTCGGTATCGGAATAACATCCATAAACAGTGGCTGATCCGTGGAGTTCCCGGGATGGTTGTCTATTTGCGTTTCAATTCGTTTGATTTGGAAAGTCATTATGCATGTGCGCTGGACTCTCTCACAATTACTGAGGTAACCAAAACCAGAAACAAAGATATAAGGAAAATATGCTGCACTGAACCGAAAGGAGATTTTATGTCAAAGACTCAAAGCGTGCTTTTGACTTTCCGCACTGACTATATGGTGACAAAATCTGGATTCAATATCTCTTATAAACTCGTAGACCCGACTGGTGAGTTGGATTTTGCTGAACTAGCACAGAGCTAATCTTAACTTCAAAAGTTCACAAACATGAGAGGTAAATAATCTGCAGTCACTTTGAGTCATTTGAGTCGTTTTGAGTGATTAAATGAATGCTTGATCATTAAGCTATCAAGTGCACCACACTCGGGAGCACAAGAATCTACATAAAAAAATGGAATTTTGCGATGTTTGACGCTCCGAAACTTGCATGACGACTGGAGTCATAACTTAAGAACTGTCGTTTTACTAATGATGGGTGATAATCAACAAATTAAAAAAAAATTAAGAAGCCTGTGCAGAATTTAGGAAGAAATCGTCAGTAGCTCTCGCACTATAACATTTAATTTTTGCATCTCCAGTTGTTTTTTTTACTATTTTTTAGTCTCATAAAAATTCATAGATCTAGTGGTTCGAAATAGATGCTCGAATTTCTATGAATATTAAGAAATCCTGTTGACTTTTTAAGAGAAACTGCAGATACCAAGTGTCTGAAATGAAATACTGAGCAAAAAATGTTGTCTGACTGCATTTTAATTTTCATTTTGGTTTTATCGAGGTTAACTCACGGCATTCTACTAATGATGCAATCCATACCGTCACGTGAGGGGAGAGTGAAACTAAACCGTGTGACCATACGTGGTACGTCCAATAAGTTTCCGGACAAATGTAGAAAAAATGCAAATATTTTAATTCTGACATGATGAATCATTAATATGGTATATATAGGCTAGGCGACTATGTAAAGTTTTAAAAAATTTCCATTTTTTATTAGTCTGCTGAACCATTTTAAAGAACATTCAAAATTTTGAATATTTTGATGAATTGAAAACAAAAATAATGTTTTTCCTAAGAATGTTGAAAATTTGTCGACGGATATATGTTGTTTGAACTTTTATCAACTCAAGCATTCAGCATGTAGCCAGATAAAAATAGCAGGCTTTCAGAAGTTCACTTTTCAAACCAATTTCTCTCTCTTCGAACACATTTCAACTTCCTGACACCTGAGGTTGTCAAACATTTCAAACTCTTCTAAACGAAATTTGCCCACAATTTCGCGGACAAATTCCTCTAGATCAGAGTTTTATCCAAATGACTGTCCGTCCACGCAAATGCTTTTCTCTGAGTCCTGAGCAACCAGAAGTTGGTTGAAGAGGTCCGGTCGGCACGAGGATAGTTATTTGATACCCAAATTCTGTCGTCAAGCTTCTAGGTCTTTCAATGAGAAAACGGGAGACGCACGAAAAAACCATGGGTTGACTTTTCAATGGTCAAAAGTCCAGGAGAGTCCCAATACTTCCAATGGATACATTCAGCTTCTCACTAAGAGTGGTAATCGATATGCGTCGATCCCTGTTCCATCGGCTCGGACTTTGTGATTGTAACAGACTCTGTAGGCCTACCATCAGGCTTCAAGTGGATCATCATTGACACTCTGTCGACATCGTCTAAACTCTGCTTGCTGCCCAAAACAGGATCGTCGACTGTGAAGGACATTCGCTGCATTCTGTTCCGCAAATCGTGATTCTGATAGTTAAGAGGAACACTAAGACGAGTTGCACACCTCTTCAATTTTTTCAATGCTAAACTCAGTTTAAGACATTATTGCACAGTTGCAATAGAATTTACATCGAATTTAATTAAATAATGGACGGTTGTGTGGTGAACAGAGTTAACTGTTCGAAATGAATGCTCCATTGTTCTCATGCACCTGACTTCATTTGAAAATCGTTCATTTGAACGTCTATAAATCGTATCATCAACATCCCTTCTTATACAACAGATCTCGAATAAAGTCGTGAGCATTTTAATGTTGCTTGCATGCAATTATTACATTTTCATTTTGCTAGTAGAAGTGGTATATTTAGATGCTATTTTTGGTCATCCGAAAAATGTTGATGTCTTCATGTTGTCCTCAATCCTTATAATCTAACTTAGGACATTTTGACTTGCAGAATGTAAATCTATAGATCAAATGGAAATAATGCTATTTAAAGAAAATCTTTCATCCTTCATGCATGCACATGCATTTTTGAGTTGCATAATTTATTTTATGGACAAATCAAACTTAACAATACATTCTTGAACGCAATTGTGTCTTCACTCTTCACTATAGTGGTGTTTTCGCTGACGAAAGCGAAGACTATCAAAAAAAGAGACCGACAACGGAAATTTTAAATATTTTCGGTTTTGTTTTAAATGCCTGTAAAATTAGATCCTTCCACTTCAAATGCGAGATGCTGAAATATAATATTTTGCTGATAATTGCGTTTGAAGCAACGTATAATAGGAAAAGGCTTGCAAAATTAAGACATTCAGTACACGCGCATTAAATTAGACTACCATTTGCTTTTGTTAATCTTCCATGAGATAAATAAAATCTTCCATTTCTTTGTTCTCCAACCGACTATTGCTATTATGCTGCTTGCAAGCTGATGCATCCTTATCAAGGTGCTGCTAGAAATGGTGTGCTCTCAATCTCTCGAAATTTGAATCTCAATGATCATGTAAAATTTACCATAGCATGGTGACCTGTCATGTTTCATAATGGAAACATGCCAATCAAAAATTTTATAAATACCGTACATGTATCAAGATACAGACTCCAAGATACCCGTGTTTAGAGGTAATTATGAGAGAAATCCGTGTACAGAGGTAATTATGGAAATTATTAACCTCTTCTGAAACATATCTATAGCATGCATTGTTGCTGAGTGTCATGTATCGCTATGTATCTGTTTATCAGGTTATGTTAAGCAAGGATCAGAGAAGAGAACCAAGTTCATGGGCTTAGTTATTAAGTTATAAGTTTTAGATATCACACAGTCATGGGTATTCAAAATACAAATTTTCATTACATAGAAGTCTATGCATTATACATGACTAGGTATAGGGAAATATCCCTGTCTAGACATCATAAGGAAGCAAGTCATTATCTAACACTGAGCAAGTAGGGTTGTCAGCCGATATTTCACGTGTCATTTTTCTATGAAAGTCGTTTATATATCTCCAAATCCAAATTAGACGGCCTTAATTGCATGATTAAGGCAGTCTAATTTGCTATGTAATACCATTGACGTAGGAGCACTTCACCATCCATCTTCGCATTCCCAGTGAAAATGGCTTTGAGATGATTCCTATGGTTCACAATTTGGACTCATAGATATCTCAAGCTTGACATGCGTTAGTGTTCTGAGCTGCATGGGCTATGCAGAAAATTATCATAGATTTGAGAATTTTTCAGATCAAAATCTTGGGTTTTTGATGTCTCATTGCAGTCATAGTTATAATGAAAGCTCAGATTTTTCACTTGTCCACGACTTGTCAGAACTTTCATTTTCATCTGACAGGCATCCTTTACACTTAAGTGTACCTCAATAAATGGTTCATTGTGCTGCATTTCATCACCACACGCAAATGGGTTAACATCCTCCAAGTTCTTGTGCAATAATTCAGTGACATGAGTAGTCGAGAAAATCAGGATGATTTTCATCGAAGTCTATATCTATCATAGTAGATTAGATTGATTCAAAGTTTTTTCCTTCACCACGTGTATATAGTCGATTTCTACTGCTATTCTAGACTTGAGATGCATAAAGGTCGAACTCGCTTGATATTTTGCTCCTGTATCGGCATTGATGGAGATAGAATTATCAATGATTGTTACATTAATTCAATTAACGAATACTAAACGGGAATGTTCACACATATGAACATGGCATGATCCACTGAGCAATAAGCGATGGCTATAACACACATTGGTACACCGCAAACATATAATGAAGGCCTACATCAGAATTTTTGACAGGTGACTTTTTTGTGACAGAGTGACGATTTTGAAGTACTGGCAGTGTAGCAACATACAAATATTTTTTATCTATGTTCAACCCTGTCTTTGTATGTTGATAGACTTCCTATTATGACAGCCCAGGATTATATTCTCACAAATGGACAGGCCCGTAGCCACGGGGGGACTGGGGGACAGGCCCCCTCTGTTAATTTTTGTGCCACCTCTGCCAATATAGTTATCTATATGATCAATATGCAATCAATAAAACGAATCAATGAAACTGTCTGAAGTGAGAACAAATTGGAGTGGGAATTGATTGATGGCTGGCGAGAACGGAATTCTTTGTCGGCACACATCAATTGTAGGAGAAAAACAACTATCTAGCGAGTGTTGAACGTTTACATCGCAGTGCGTCTCATCTTTGCTGTTTATGTCGGAAATGTCCAGATTTTAACTAGACATTCTGAGAGAAACTAAGTACATTCTATCTAAATTCTTCAGGTGTATCATTATCAGAATTAACAGAAATGTCATAATCGCATTAATTAAGAAAATCTACAGTATCTGTTTATGTTTACTGACATTTCAAGATGTCGGCATCCTCTCCTACTACTTAGAATACACGTGGCCCATCCTTCATCCGCAACATGACGATTGGTTCTCGCTACAGAATTAGAATATCAGCTCGGCCGCTTAAAGAATTTAATTTTGTGGTTCCACAGAGTTAAATTTAAACTACAAACGCAGATATCATTAATTCAAGATTGTAGTCTTCTCATGGTTGATGATGCTCACATCAACTTTCTCTCCTTTCTCTTCTTTTTTTTTCTCTCCCCCCCTATAGATCAGATCTGGTTGCGGGCCTGCAAATGGAACACGTGAAACTCGCATATAATCTACCAAAACAGCCAAATACATGCACAAAAAATTATTTGCAGCAAAAATCGAATCTTCACGAAAAGCATCCGACTGAAAATATTGTGGGAACATAAATATCATTCAGGACTTAAACTAACAGTTAAATTTTCAATAGATATATTGATAAATATTCATGCTTACTTTTGTGAAACTTACTGTACTTAATCACGATTGTCTACAACGAGGAATTTAAGCATAGTTCTTTTGAAATGAATGTGTGTATATTTCCTGAGAATGCTTCGCATAACATGTAATGTAAGCTTAGGTTTGCTTTCACTTGATGTAGACTGGTTGCTTAGTGTTATAACAGCAAACGGTAAAAGGCGAACACATGAAATATCGAAGCCTCAAAATATCGAAATATATAAATAGAGTACTATGCAGTGCTCGAGTGTTGTGCAGAACTACGTACATACTCGTATTAACATTTCATTTCAATATTATAATAAGGCCATGTTACCTTTAGTCTACATGTGGTTGTTGACTTTTTATGCGAATGCGTTTCCTTTAAGGAACAGTAATGCAAAAATTGTACCCTTAAAATAATCCTGTAGCAAAATGAAATAGGATCGACATGGTCAATAACTAGGTTAAGTGAACCAAAAGTCCAAAGTGAGTAAAAGACGAAGTTTGAAAAACACAAGCTGATCATAACCGATTTGTTATAGAAGCAAAGAAATAAAGACAATGTCGTCATACTATTAAAAAGAAACATTTAGAGGTAGAATTACGTTTATGGTAAACTATGTTACGGCAGTTTTATGGAAAAAGGTGTAATGTTTCATGAATCACTTAAGACTTAAGAGCGGAATGAGAAGAACCTATGTAAGCTGTATACGTGCAAGCTGGCAGCAGACGACAAAAATTCTTACGAATCAGTGGAGATAGATAAAGAACACCTTTCTGCTAATGCAACCAAATGATTCAGGCAAATGTAAATTTGTAAGTCAAATTCGTGCGCATAGCGGGCTTTATTCCTTACTTCAACGAGCATTTAGTTTAATTTTCGCTACAGTGATTTCTAGGTGGCAAGCCAGAATCAAGACTCAATAGTTATGGAAAATAGGCTACCACAATTCTGAGGACCAATAGGCCTATACCGAAGATAGCAAGAAAAAGTTATGAAAGTTGCAACACGCAGTCGGTGACTTTCTTCAAGGACTCCCATTCCGCATCTATGGAGTCAAATACGGCCTTCAGATCGTTGAATGCTGTGCAAAAGTTCCACTGAGATGGAAATATTGGACATCACTCATTCTATACGAACAAGATCAACATATTAATCAGGGGCTTATCCTGTGGGGATGTGGGGATTCTTTGGGGATACCCACAGGTTTTTCTGTGGGTGTGAGGATGTGGGGATTCTGTGGGGATACCCACAGGTTTTTCTGTGGGTATGTGGTGGGGTGGGGATTCAAATATCAATCCCCACGGCAACCCTGCCCAGTAGCCACTTCCCTATTTCCAATATGTATTTTTTCAAGTGACTAAAACTGGTACATGTATACTAGGATATCCCAGTATAGAAATCCTAGTCTCATTCACCTCAGTGACGAAATATTCCGAACTCTGAGAAAGCATGTGGAAAGCGTTAACGTTGATGCAATGGTGACTCGTGGATTGCCACTAAGGGATTGGATGGCTACCATTACTTTCGTGAAATGTTTTTCTTGCTCCGTGTGAAACGGGCATGAGTGTTATGGCAGGGTGATCGAAGAGTGAGCTTTAGGAGAGTTTTGTCTTCGAGATTGAAGTCACGAAATGAATATAATGTCTGTTTATTCGAAAAGATCAAGCAAAGTGAGACTTATGGCAGTTTACTATCTCTGTTATGAAAGAAAGGAAATGTCGTGATTCGCATCATGTTTTATTAACCAGTGGACCCCAGAGCCATATTTTTTCATTTCACTTTTTATGCTGAGGATACAGCAGCCACTCACGCCCATATAAAATTATTATTTTATGATAATAAATCTGCATATGACATTGTATTTCAATTGAATTAATAATAGTGCATGCATGTTAAATGGGCCAAAGGGGGTCCAGTCCTCAAGTCTTAGTGGGTGTGGAAATTACCATCAAAAAATTTAAATGATAAATGATTTTGGACATATCAAAGATCGTGAAAAATGAGTGAAATTTGTTTATTCATTGTTTTGCTAATTTAAGCATTATATAGGTAATTAATTCTACATTTTTCGTAAAGCTTGCAGAACAATGTATTTTTCCGCTATTTTTATGCTCAAGCACCAGCCATTAAGCGATATTATAGAAGTCATTTTCATTTGCTGAAGGCGCAGAATTAAATACTTTGTTTATCTGCTTCGGTTTGCTAGAAGTGTGATTAATGCGAAATTGACGGCACATCGAGGAACCTATTAAGTGGGCAAAAAGGAATTCCTAATACCTCACAGAGATAGGAAAAAAATCGTGCGTCGCTTGCGGATTAATGTGGATTCAAGCAAAGTGCTTCGATTGCCACAATTCCTTCAGATTCGAAGAATTCAAATCATTGCGCACACGTTTTCTCCATAATGTTGATCCTTCCCGATCATCATTAAAAAAAAGTAGCAGGCGTACGAAAATTAGTTCACTTGATGATTTCACCTTCGTCTTCTCACTATGCCTTACTGCATAGTGCATATACTGAATCGAATGTTAGCCAAGACAGCGATGTGTGTTTTGGTGTGTGCGAAGTGATATCACAGCACGCACACATCTCTCACAGGCTCTGGTGTCCTCTGCTGACAGCTTATTGTTTGCCATTTCCAATAGCAAGCGATACACGAATTATGATCTATCACGAATCACGAATCTAATTCATTTGTTGAAAGTGAACTGAAAAATAGGATTTCGGATCTAAAAAATTAAGGAGAAATTAAAGTTTGATTATTCACATTGTAATATAATTACAGAGTTTAATAAATCTGCATGTGATTTGTTTGAGTTGTAATCATATAGTGCATTTGAATTGAATATCCAGATTTCTCCAAGATGCCATGCATGCACATTTACAACAATCATATAATTAATCCTTTGTTTGGTGTAATTTTGTAAAAAAATAATTTGACAAAGCAGAACAATTTTCTTATACCGTCAGCACTCCACAATAGGCAGTGTCACGTCACCTCATGGTATGTCATCAGAAAGTGAATCTTTTTGTGACCCAAGACATGGGTTTCACAGTACACAAGCAGGCCAAAGATCGTATTGACCTGTCGCTCATAGAAAGCGTGACCATCCGTCAGATTCAACCAGACTTGTGTGCACAGAAGGTTGATTATTTCTTCTTCGTCTGTGCTTATTATTAATGCAGGAACTGCAGCCCAACTGCATAGATTTCTGCTTGCATTCATTCAAGGAAATAGCAGAGGTTTTACTCTATGCCATGCAGTTTTGTTAGTTGAAAATATTATGAATTTTGCAAAATCGTTGCTATATTTCGCATTTTCAGAAACACTACAACCTGAACAATGCACAGGTACGTCGTTTACAATCATCTATTATAATCTTTTCTTGCAATAAATGTCAAGTTTTAAACACATTGCAGTGCGCCCAAATTTTACAATCCCTTCGGGTGCCGTAAAGATCTACGAGAGTCCTTCATGGTTTACAAATTCCTTCAGATCAGATGTCATTAAATTTCGTACAAGGATACCGATTCAGAAAGATCTTGTCAATGCTTTTTATGTAAGTGTGCGGACCCATGCGCTGGAATGGACGAAAATTTGGACGCAAATAGCCGAGAAATTTCACTATCAGCATGAATATCGATGTATAAAATATGTTATTTCAGACACTGGACATGCATAGCAAAGTCAGCAGCAATACGTCTTTCAAAATCAGAAATACTAACGAAGTGCATCCCAAGAGAGTAGTTAGTTCCCCCTTGAAAAGTGATTTCTTCCCTGGTGTTTCTTGCCAAATCTGTTTCTTTGTCACTTCTTCAGACGAAGTTGACGTCTTGAGTTGACTTTCATAGAAGCTGGACTATTCAGAACTGGCAAGTGGGACTATAAAGTAGCAGATACGTACTCGCTAGGCATAAACACAAAACAATGCATTCAATCAAATGCCTTCCGTAATCATATGCCACATAGCAGGCTTGTATTTAAACTGGCAGTGTTTTGCATTGAGTAGGAGTTGTACATCAGAATTGCGTGTTTTTGTAAATCAGGGGTCTATCTGACAAGCGGATTTTAAAAATTCAAGTGCTCATGCGGTCACTCATTTTCTTTTAAGAAAATATATTCTCACACATTTGCCCAATACTTAGGCCGTCACCCATCTCGCACATGATTCAATGACACACGAAAGGAATATGTAAATCTGATATTTTTATCATCGCGCCACGAGATGCAGTTGATCGTTCATTTGACGTCATTCTTCGCTCATCCAGTTCGCCATTCATTTTAGATTTGCGCTAAGTCGTGCAGCTCACGAAGAAAATCATTTCGCTCAGCTCATTTTCGGTTATGCACGCCTGCACGGCAGCGGCTGATGGTAAAGGTGCATCAGCCTTGGCATGTGGTAATATGCTTGTCGAATTATATGCGGTTAATTGCTTACTTTATCGCTTACTATATTAAGAATGAAGAGGCCATGGTTTTATACCATCAACCAATAAAGTATATAATGTATTGATACATACTGTATTTCAACATTCTGTTAATTATAAAGCAAATTGTATATATCAACTGAATAGTTGCATCGTAAGTTAGTAAATGAGAACTGACATGAATAGTCGTCATTTCATGCAATTTTAGGAATCATCAGTGGATCTAGTTCTCATCACTTAGCTTCAACACAACTCCATATTTAAACTTGCAGCCACACTCGGAGTTACTTTGAAATACATGTACCAGGGATGCAGAGTCCTATCATTTTGATAGGACTCCGACTCCAGGGGTTGTTGATAGGACTCAGGCTGTTGATAGGACTCCGACTCCGAGGGTTGTTGATAGGACTCAGGCTGTTGATAGGACTCCGACTCCGAGGGTTGTTGATAGGACTCAGGCTGTTGATAGGACTCCGATTCCGACTTTGGATGGCAAGGATATAAGCCTAGTTTTTTTAAAAAAAAGAGCTGGTAACCTACATCATAGATCATTATAGGCTCACTTGAACCTATTTTTAGTGGTCATTGCTGCATTTATTATCAATCATTTTCAATGAAAGTTTATCAACTACCCCACTTTTAAGTCGCTTTAAGTTGGGTGCATACGACGCTGCTTCTCTCATCTTGCTGATGTGTTACTTGATGCTCTACCAGGCAGGAAAATACCCCATCCTTCTCCAAAAATATGACTACACCTTCGATTTTAATATGCGGTTTGGAGGAGCCATTACATACGATTGACGTTAGGTTGAGAGGTTTTCAGACAAACCAGTATTTTACTTTTGTCTCTGATGTGACCTTTGGTGCGTATAGAGGAAGGCTTGTATTCTCTAGTAAATCATCGAGTGAAAGGACAATCCTTTTTTCACTATCACAGTTCAAATTCCCTCAACTATTACAAACTTTGCATGTACTGCTGTCTCTGTACTTTTGTTTGACGGAGAAAGTTGACATGAAGACAGTGACAGCAATTCACGAGGATAGATAATTTGTTCAAATTGTATTTCGGGTCTAGTTATAGGCCAGAGTCCGTAGTCTCATCATTTGATAGGACTCCGACTCAGCATCCTTGCTTTAAACTACTGACTGGTGGTCTCTAAAGATTTAGGGAAACGTCGTTTGGGGGACCGTCAGGAACCCCAAGTTGTTTAAGGCTATAATGTACGCAGTCAAAGATATTTAATTGTTTAAAAGGACTAGATGAGAATTAGATATCCAAATTTGAACCCATTTTAGTACGGTTCTTATCGTGGCAAAAAAGCATTACGGCAATGGGGCGAAATTGCTGCTTTGTCGGCTGTACGGTGTGCAATGCGACAAAAAGCCTTGTAAAGCATAATTCACTGATATTATATAATAAGTTTCAAGAATATTGGTTCAGTAGTTTCTCTGAAAAATTGTTAAAGATGAGAGCGGTAATACATCAATTTAATTCTGTACTATCAATTTGGAAGATAAAATTTTCACATGAAGACTGATGCAGTATTGATGAACACTCAACTCCCTCTGTAGAAATCATGACTATTAACAAATTCAGTGAGAATCCGAATATTACACTGAGGAATTGGCTATTAATAAGGCTCAACCATGTCAACAACGCTCTTCGAGTTATTCACCAGGCTGAAACTAAAATATAGATCTATATATTGCAAATAATTAACAGAGGGCATTTTGGGTTCAAGTGGAATCGATCATCGGATGTCTGTCAATGTGCATTGTATAACATGCGTAGTTGTTTGTTTTTATTTACTTAAGCCAATTTTATATCAAATTTTCTGATAATTCATATATATTTTTCTGTTGTATCATGTAATTTCTTACCGCAATATTACATTTACACGTTAGATCACTGCCAAGCTTGGCAATCGCGTTAGGCGTGGCCGGGCAACGGTGGGCACAGCAACGATATACATGTACAACCATGGCCTTCGTACTTATTACAAAGAAACAATCTGCATGATCAAAAGTGAAGAAGCAGTTCATTTTTCTGTTCAGAAAAGTCATTTAGTCATGTATTTGGTGAATTTTAAGTGAACTTTATTCTGCTTTTATCTAAGAATGAAATAATTGGTTTTCATTTGTGCTATTCTTATATAACATGAGCTCTTCAGGCTTAATAATCAGCTGACATGAAATAATGCTATGAAGTCTAATTGATAGAATTGTATCAACAGGATGCTCTTATTTACAACTGCGTTTTGCAAAACATCTGAAAAAGTAGAATAGACTATTATTTATTGCAATTTGCACATTGTTTTTAGACATATAAAAATTTCTTGATTTATTATTAAAATGCGTTTTAGTTCAGTAATTACTAAAAAGAGGCAATGAAAAGGAATATTTGATGCTCGCTTACAAATATTTTCAAATTCATACAATATCAGCTGATTTTCATTGGTTTCGTTGCACACAAGGTAAAAATACGTCTATTTCCTATCTAGCCCTTTATAATATTAAATATCTTTGCCAGCAATGCAATAATGGCACTTTTTCAAAATGTGCATGGTAATTGAATGCTCAGGTCTGTTCTCATTATCAACTGAGGATCCATCTCCCTGTTTGATGATTCTATTTACATTTTGTTTTCAAAAAGCATCACATGCTGACTGCTGCTGGCAGTGTAACACAGAAGAAATGTCCACAATGTGCTAGAAGCAGTATTCGATCACTACACGAGGAAATTGACGTAATATGCTAATGGTGCATCTCAAAGCAACTTTTTTGCACTTTTAACAATTTTCTCTTTCATGTTTGTATAATTCATAAAATAATAAGGTTGCAACATTACAGTGCATGACAGCAAGTTTTCAAGTTTTACATTTTCTGTCTTAGTATGTCAAAATCCCCATAATGCGATGTGGATGAAAACTTCAAATCGGTGCCAATACTCATTTATATTGCACATGAACACTGGTGTGTAACTGGAACATTAATAATGCTCAAACAAACAGCAACATAGATATCTTACCATTAGTACTTTGTATGATGTCCTTCGACTGAATAAGAATTCTCACAGGTCTTGGTATTGAGATAATCAAAGAATGGCATACCGCCACCAGCTCATCATCACGATGCCAGATTTTAAGGAAGTATGTATGATCTAACGTTTGCTGCGAGATTTCTCCTTGCTCAATCGTTTCTTGACCACGGTCCAGATGTTTTCAAGAGGATCAACATCCGGGTTACATGGGGCCAATCCATGACGTTGATGCCCAAACGTCAGAACTATTCTTTTGATTTTCGGCTGACATGACAGAGAGCATTATCCTGTTGGAATGTCCCTGTGCCGTCAGGATACCAGCCTTTCTTTTGCTGGACAAGTCATCCAATGATTATCTTGCTGAAGTAAGTGTCCGAATCCATCAAACCATTGACCACGTGACTTCGTCACAGATCTTTGACTGAGAAGTAGGCCCAACTCATAGCCTTTGTAGTGTTTCACTGTCAATTGGAAGTGTTCGTTGGTCATATGGTAGCGTTCCACACACCTCACGAATTGGGGAGAACTATCTGTAAGTTCTATCACAGTCTCATCGATAAAGATTGCATTATTCAACTGATCCTTATCCCTGTGACTGTGGTCAAGGGCCCATTGGTATCGTCGAGACACGTGTGAAGACTTCTTCTTTGATTTACACGCTGAAGTTGTTCGCAAGATATCCAGAGGTTTTGATTTCGAATTATTTCAGCAAATTTCAATCAACAGCAATATTAAATTTGTACACTCAGTTATTTGTTGACACACAGTGTTGAATAATTATGCTCCACAATACACTAAATCAAGTCATTTTGAATTTACAAACTCACACACTAAAGGTCATGAATGCTATGTTTATATCACAAATTTTAATCACGTGAATGCTTATGTGCATTTCTAATCAATTTCTATGCAGCGCTTTTAGGCATGCATGAGTGTCAGTTTAATGGTAATGAATTACAATTTTTATTCAAAAAATTTATGTTTTTCGCTCATGTGTTTACACATGACACTACTGATAGTTTATAATAAACTTCTTACAAGAGTAGATAATGAGCATCATTGTATTTAAAAACAACATTTGAACATACTTACATAATTCATAGCTTCTAAAAGGTTTATCAAAAGAAGAAGCGAGAAAGACATCAGAAAATTTGTAAAAAGTCAAAACTTGCAAATTTGCTGTCAGGCACTGTACTTTATTTGAAGCCATAAATCAATAAATTAACATCGGCTACTCTCGCATTGTCGCCATCATTCCTTTTTATTGTAAAATGTCCAATCTATTGACTTAATGTTAAGTTGACAGCAGTGGAGGTTATATTAAATATAGAAGGTCTGCACGTTGGTGAAATTATACATAGCAATGAAATGATATGAAATGACGAGCAAGCTAAGTTAATTAAAACGAAAATCACTAAAAGTCAAGGTTGCATTAAGGCACAGTAAATGGACAGCAAACCTAAATCCATGCAATTGAAGTTGTCATACCGCGCTATGTGCCAAGTATCTAAAAATAGACACCTCGTGTAACTGGATTCTCTTGTGACTGGTCCAGTCAATGCGGTGACCTTCAGACAACGAATGTGATACCCGCAGAGCGGATTTGTTCTCTTGCATCAAGCGCACAGCAGCTTTGTGTTGATTTAGGCGGATCTCCGCGGACACATCCCCGGGGACTTGTCTGGCCCACATATGAGAGATGACAGTCTTCGAAAGGAATCCGGTAAGCTATTGGAAGAATTCGTTAGTTTTACCTGAGTTGGCGATTGACCACTTCCATGCCTTCATCAATTCATTGGAACCTTCTATACAATTTACAATGGAAAAGGAAGCTGAGCATCACATCACATAGCCATTTTGATGTCGACATCACACGAGGCGATGATGGAACTCTGTCCTTTGGAGTCTATATCGCAAGTCAACTCACAATGGGAAGTATCTCAGTTTTGACTCGCAGCATCCCATGTCTCACTAGTTCATAGTGGTGAGAAGTTTAATGTATCGATCGACTACTCATTCATCAGATGAGCGAAGAAGAAGAATGGAAGTGAGAAGGGTGACCAGTGGTTTGATAGCGAACGGATATCCTAAGAAATTCATCTCTCTAAAGAAGGAATAGTTCCAAGGATAATGAAGATCCTCGCGGGGAAGTGATTTTGCCCTACGTAAGCAAGAATGTAAAGAACTTGGCCCGGGTCCCTCGTCGGTTCGATGTGAAGCTCTTCTACAAAACCCCGAATATGGTACCTCCTAGCTAGGTGTACCTATGGAATGACCTCCTAAAGAGCAGACAAGATCAGTTGCTTACCGGATTCCTTGCAAAGACTTTCCTCTCTCATATGTGGGCCAGACGAGTAATACTCTGAGACTCGCCTAAAACAGCACAAAGCTCCTGTACGCTTGATGCAAGAAGACCAATCGGCCATGTGGCACCACCACTATTTAGCCGTGTCACTTTGATAGAAGTGTAAACTGATTCAAAACAATGACACATGCAGGAACTTGCTAAGTGGGCAAAAAGAAATTTTCAATGCCTTGCAGAGATATGAAAAATAGCAGTACGCCGCTTTCGGATTGCTGTGAATTTCTTCTAAATGCTTCGATAGCCATGATTCCTTCAGATTCGAAGAATTCAGATCATTGGGAAAAAAGATTTCTTCATAATGTTGGGTGCTCCGATAATTATTAAAAAAGTTAGCAGGAGCACGAAAAACGTTCACAAACTTCTCTGCAGAACTTGACATCAACTGTCTCTTAAGCTGTGTGATCCGGTTGATCACAGTCACTGAAACTTTGCACAATTTGGCGTGTTTAATGTCGAACTGGCTGCTCATTGTTCGATTGCTATGGTATTATGTCAGCAGATTGTGCCATTTCATTAACGTTACATGTTCTAATGTTTCCTTTTTAGTAAAACAGAAGAAGAGACGACCTGTCTAATTCTGTGGGCACTATATTCGTTGTCTGAAGGTCACCGCATTGGTTGGAACAGTCACAAGAGAATCCAATTACACGAGGCGTCTATTTTTAGAAACTTTGCACATAGTATGACAACTTCAATCGCATTGAGGTTTACCGTCCATTACTGTGCTTTAATGCAACCTTGACTTTTAGTGATTTTCGTTTTAATTAACTTGTCATTTCATATTATTTCATTGCTATGTTCACCCTGAAGATGGATTGTATTCAGTCATCCGAAAATTCGGTGCAAAATATAGATAGTCGTCGTAGTGCAAGTTCTGATATAAGAGAATATATTTATTATTTATCATGCTTTTCCCGCCAATGTGAAAAAATGCGAGACTTTTCATCACATAATTAATAAACATGGATTCTTATTGTTGTCTACGCTAAACATGGCAGATTGAGGTGTTTACAATTTGTAGCTGTTTAAGGCTAATCTAAATAGTCACTTTTGCTTATCCTCTTTTCACAAAAAATGGATCTCAGTATGATTATATTCTAAGATTCCTACTCTCGTTCATAAGCGCTGCGTGTGAGAGAAAAACTGCTCTGCGATCGTAATCAGAATGAAAGTCAGTCACTTGGAGAAATGAGACAACCCCTTACATGTACAAGCATGTCTCAGTTGCATCATCCTAAAATTACAAATACCTACAAAAATCATACAAGTGCGCACAGATATGTGGTCGACATGTTCGTAAGTCTATGTTGAGAGTTTTTGAAAAATTATTATCAAATCGTTGTCATAACGGACCACTTGAATAGTCAAATTAACATATATTTAGATGGAAATGTCAATCTACTAGACTTCTCCACTTGCTAGCAATTATCAATAAGGTGATGGCAAAATTTTGCGTACCATCCGACTCATTTGCTCCTACCAAAATTTGGCATACTCACTTGTTGTGGTATCAGATGACAGATCAAAGGGATCGAACGGATCATGATCAAAATGATCCACAAAAATCTACAATGCCTGTACATTCAAATATTATAATCCGATGTTCTGAATCTTCATTAAAATTGAATAATGTAGGGTTGCATACAAGAAAGAGCACTTTCTGTATTTCGATAGGAATTGTAAGAATTGAAGGAGCATGAGATCAGTTCGGTCATGCGGAAAATTCAGTTCAGTGATAGAAGCTGAAGTATCCCGTTCGCTCAGTTCACTCGTTCGCCATTGAACGGCTGAGAACCTCGTTCACTTACTCAAAAGTTCGAATGCACTGATGATAATCACGCGTTGTTTCTGTCTTCTTCAGGTCACTTCATCGGGAATGGTTGCGTTCTTAAACATGAGACCTCATGCCATTTACAGAGTGAATTATCTGTACTCAAGACTTTGTGGATACCCATGCAGACATCATGCGTATAATTGGCATTATTGGATTACTTGTTTCAAAACATGCAAGTCACTGCCTCTGTTTGATAGAGTGTCATCAATTCGTGTCCTTGGAGGTCATCCATCATTGAATCCTCAATATGGAAGTCGTCTGCGATACCCACTTAGAGGTGTTTTCGCTCCTTTTTGGTCTGAAATTCAGTTTAAAAGTGACGTAAGCTATCAATGAAGTCAACAAGCATCTTTATGTAAATTCCATAGACTAGTATCAATGGGAAAAGTGTGTTACTTTGTCGTTAATAGGAGTAATAATAATTTCAAACAATAGTTGTAACTACAGTACATTGCGATAATTCCATCATTGTCAAAATAGACCAGACATGTCAGTTACGGTGTAATTGTTGTTGTAATACTGAGATTTTTTAATGAATAAGGTTGCCCGTTATGATCTGTCAGAATCATCACATTCAAATGCTGCTCGTGTGTAAGAGCCACTCAAATAATGAATGAATAACGTTTATTTAACCAAAAAGCCCCAATAATGAAAAGGCACCAGTAGAGAAAGTAAGGGAAACGTAGCTGAATATCTGAAAAAATCAAAACAAACAAGAAACTTTAAACAAGTTGGAAAGCATTATAACAAAGTCAATATCAATATTATAGCGTGAAACCGTCACTAAATAAGTGACACACTTGAGCGAAAAAAGAATTTGACCTAGCTGTAGTCGCTCACAGTTGTAGTTGAAATGTCTGGGGCCCGCGTGTGCAAGCATACCCGCAGTACACTAGTTTTATGTCTCCCGGCAGGAGGATGAGGAGCGCTAGTCACCACGCGTGAACAGGCGGCCGACCCATCAAAGCCCGGCGACTTGCAAGGCAGATGATAGGCCGCTCCCCATGGAGAGGGAGGCGAATTGCACCCCGAGCAGGCCTTATCCTTAACAATCCATGCATTGACTCTTGGTTTCCTGTGTTATCTTTCACTTTATCTCAACTTTTGATAGTGCAATAAATTCAATATTTGAATATTCAAAAATTAATTATGCATGTAAAAAACAAATATCATTTTATAGTCAAAATTGAAGATCTACCGAAAGTTTGAAGATTCGGAAAGCCTCGATTACGTTAGAAGAAAGCTTCAAAACACCAAATCTCTTCCTTCTATTTGCAAAGAAAGTTATATCATCGAATACCAAAACGTCTTTCACACAAACAGTCCGGTAAGCAAAATTTACATTGGTCAGCAGACAATTCCTTTATTCTTTTACAATCTTTGTCCATTTGCAGGAGCAAGCGATGAATTTCTGGACCGTCATTTGCTCTGATTATCGGAATACCATTGGATTTGTCGTTTTCGATGGCTGTAATAAATGGAATCCAATATATTTGATAAAAGTTAATATCGGATATTATTTGGCAGAATCAGATACAAGTGAAGTTAACTATTTTCAAGTTTCTAGGCGTGGAATAAAAGGTGGATTAGTGTAAGTAATTCTTTGAATCATAGAAATTCGACTTTGCGCTTTTTTAAGTTAGTGGAACAAGGACAACAGCTGTTTGTTGATAGTAATTTCAACTGCTCGGTCAGGCACCGATCATATCAATGTTGCTCATAGAAATACATGATTTTGCTAATCTGAAGTTGACTAGAATGTAAATTGGCTGAAGGTCGTCACACATCCGGGGGAACTAAGTTATGGCACAAACCGCCAATGCAAAGCTTAGAATTGCACATGTGATAGATTCTATTCCAATGATGCAGTGCACTGTAATAGCTCAATACCAATCACATACGAAGGATCCATACCAAAATATTTTTTTGGTATATTTCTGTATCTATTTGTATGCTTTTCGTATGTCATTTCAAGTGTGGTATGCTTTACATACTTAAGCCATACCAGCACAAAGTTAAAGGAAAGCATCAATGATGTCCAAAGTATGTTGATTTAAGGCATTTTGTAAATATAGATCACACTAATGTTACTGCTGTTTTGCAAGTAGTGAGATAATGCCATTCAATAGTCAAGCTTACAGTACCGTAAAATGGGGTAACTCTGCCACAATGGGGTAACACTGCCACTTTATTGTAACTCTCAACAACAATAGGTAACACTGTCACTATTGTTGTTGACTGCTGATCTCTGATTGGCTGTTCAACTCTCAACTTTCACTCGTCTGCTATCGATGATATTCCCTAACTGTGAACAGTCATTTCATCGATCATGCCGCGTAACTACGTACGAAAAGATGGTGGTCGTCCATATCGACCGTGGAGTGACGAACAAATGAGCAAAGCTATGCAAGAGGTAGAAGATGGCTCAAAAAGCATCAAGCAGTCCGCAGCAGATAACAATGTTCCGAGGCGAACATTAGGTTCCCGGTTAGGTGGAAGACACCAATCTAAGGTGGGTCGACCATCGGTTTTAGAGGCTGTCGAAGAGAAGTCGCTGGTAGAAACCATCCAACAAATCGCTGATTGGGGTTATCCCCTTTCTGTCATCGACTTGAGAATTATCGTCAAATCTTTCTTAGACAAGTCTGGACGAGTGGAATCAAGATTCCAGAACAATCTACCAGGTATAGACTGGGTTCGGTCATTCATGACTCGTCATAGCATTGTGTTTCGGAGAGTCAGTAACATCAAAAGAGCCCGCTCTCGAGTCGATCCAGAGGAGATCAAAGAGTATTTTTCCAATTTATCTAATGTTATGGAGAACATAATGCCAAGTCAGATATTCAACTACGACGAGACTAACCTTTCTGATGATCCTGGGTCGAAGAAGGTACTCGTAAGGAGAGGAACTCGCCGTGTAGAGCGTGTGAAAGAACACTTCAATACATCGGTCTCTATAATGGTTTGTGGCTGTGGAGATGGAACGTTGCTGCCACCAATGGTCGTTTATCGCGCGACAAATATTTATGAGAACTGGTGCAGCGGAGGTCCTTCAGATGCCCTGTATGATTCCACGCAATGCGGCTGGTTTGATTCAAGGACATTCGCTCGTTGGTTCAAATGTGGATTCCTAGAATTCGTGAAGAAGAGACCTTCTCTAGATGGAAAAGTCAAAGTTCTGATAGGCGACAATTTAGCCTGTCATTTTTTGCCCGACGTTATTGAACTCGCAAAAGAACATAATGTGTACTTTGCTTCACTTCCTCCCAATAGTACGCATCCTACTCAACCTTTGGATGTGGGATGGTTTCGGCCGTTCAAAGCAATTTGGCGACGAATTTTGGACCAATGGCGCATTGAGAGTCGCAGAATCGGCAGTATTCCCAAAGAACATTTTCCTACACTTCTCCATAGGTTGTGTTCGCAATCCACAATCAACGCACAGAAGAATCTTCAATCAGCATTCAGAGCAACTGGTCTCGTACCATTTGATGAACGTGCGGTGTTGAGCAGACTTCCCGGTCAGACTGAATCCAGTGAAATGGTGAAGGTGCTCAATGAAAGTGTTCTTGACCTATTGAAAGAAAATCGAGGTTGGGGAACGACTGAGAAGCCTAAAATCAAGCGTGGAAGGAAGATACAACCAGGTAAGGATATTACAACAACCATTTCAGTAAATGAAGGAGCGACTTCATCCGGAGTGCGAGATGAACCAACTTCTAGTCGACACGACTCATCTTATGACGAATTCGATTATGATGATGATGGCTCTTCATGTGCCCATTGCTTCGTTTTGTGGAGATGTTTTGAAGGACCGCATTGGGTGCAGTGTCTTGAATGTTTGAAATGGTAATGTGGAAATTGTTACAGTTATGACGTTTATTTTGTTTGCGGTAGCTGCAAATAGAGCGGAATTTTTGTACTCGAAAATTGAACAATTATTTTGATTGAATTTGTACTAATACAGAATTGCTTTGGAATAGGCCCATGTTCTTCTTTGTCTCATTATTATAGACAATTCAACCAAATAATATAACCGTCTGCAACAAAACTCATCAACTTACATTTCTAAGGGACTTTGTGAAACTTCATAGACACATTGATCAATTATAGTTATCAGTAAAAAGACTTTTAATTGTATTTTATAAATCATTTAAATGTAGTGGCAGAGTTACCCCATATTCTGAGAAGTCACTAGCCTATTTTATGACCTAAATATGTACTTGAATATCTATCCAGAATTAATCAAGAGTGTTCAATTCGCAAAGCGGACGACACAATTGCTCTAAGCGTCACTCTTAAATAAAATAAGCATGCAATAGGAAAGAATATGATCATCATACGATCAAAAACTATGGCAGAGTTACCCCATCTTACGGTACTGAATTCGATTTTAACACATGTAAGTCTAAGGCATTTCATAAATAATCAATCAATGAGTATTCAACTATCAACAATTATGCATTATGTAATCTTGAAATTAAGCATATTATGAATCCGAAATAAAACACATTATAATTCATGAACGCAAAAATAGCTACGTTTGAGATGTATAAGTCGACATGGTTACACGAAAAATATCGTTTGAATAAATTGATGTTAATCAACTTGATTCATTAAGTAGAGCTAACCAAACGTCCTGTTAATGTTGCTAGACAAGTAGCAGCGACGACAATCTCGTGGAGCATATACAGTGTAATTCACAATAAATATAATCTACTTCAATACCACACTATCAAGAATAAATATTCACAACTGGTATTGCTGAAAAAAGTTATTTGAAAGTAGTATGTAATACACATATTTTTTGCTACTTGACTTAAAGCTCTTCATACTAGAGACGTACGAATGAGGACGAATTTGCATCGGGCCTCGTATGTAAAACATGCCAACAACTCGAATTTCATCGTAAAACAGCCAATCACAGATAGGATAGTTCGTATCGCTACATACCAATTACATACGAAAGTAAATAAGCCTTCTTATGAAAAACATACCACATCTCTGTAAGAATCGCGCATCAGGTGTTTGTATGCAATTTTCGTATCCAGCGATTTACAGTGTGGTTGCAAAGTTTCTAAGTGAAAATGCGTGTGACCATTCTACAGGTTTTGTTGTCACAAATTTCTATGGTGTTGCTAGATCTTGAGAAGAATCTATATACTAAAACAAGCAATCACAAAATTCCATTGTTTGAGCGGATCAGCTTGCTAGAAGCACGAACTGATTCAAAACGATGGTGCATGCAGAAACTTCCTAAGTGGGCAAAAAGAAACACTTGATACTTTACTGAGATCAAGCAGTCCTTTATCCGTGGCACATTGCTGTGAACTCCTTAAAAATATTCCTAGGATTAAGGTTACTTCAGATTCGAAGAGTTCAGGCACTTTTCCGCAAGCTTTATCGATAAAGTTTGAAATCTCTCCAATCATTATGTAAAAAGATAGCAAGCAAAAATCCTTCAGAAATTTCTCAGAATAATTTGACTCGTCTGTGTCTCTTTGTTTTCAACATTCATTGAAAACAGTCTGACTGATGAAGTCTTTGCTGTCAACAGTCTGTGAAACCTCGTACAGTTTAGCGTGTTTAATATTGAAAGCGCTGCTCATTGTTCGATAGCTGTGATATCATATCAGCATATTGTGCCATTGTATTCGCATTATATGTTCCGATGCTTCCTTTAGACAAACAGAAGTAGTGACGACCTGTCTAACTCTATGCATACAGGCCTAATGTGTGTAGATTTTTGTCCTAAGGCCGCATATTGCAATTTATTTTTTCAAATTTTGTCAACCAATGGGAGCCGCCATCATTTAGGTACCGTTGTCATGACGTTCTATTGTTACCAATGTGTATGTCCATTCTAGTCCTGTCGCATTTCCTTACTTTGAATAATGTTCTACATCTATTTGTCTATCAATGTCTTAAATAATACAACAGATCCATTCCCACCTGTATCAGATTGTTATCGGTGTCAATCCATTGCAGACTATCCTGTTTACTGAAATACGGTGAAAATGTTGTGCAATAATCCGTGATGTAATCACGCAATGGCCGAAAATTTCACCACTCATTACGCTAAAATATATAATAGGGACACTAAATTGGTGTGGGATTGAAATATACTAAAAATGAGATAATCAGCTATTACGCTCGAACAGCTGGAATAGCTGTAATCGCAGAATTAGATAAACCGAAGCAGATAAGCAAAAGATTTCATTCTGTAGCTGTAATGCTAAATCTAAAGTAAGCAGTAACCAACAGTCACATGGTGATTTTCATGAAAGACCTCAGACTGCAACGGCAACTAAAATGGCTCATAAATCAATGTGATATTTTGGAAAACAATGAGAGCACATTTGAGCATAGTGGAACACATTCTTGAAAATTCAGACTCGAAATAAAATATGTGCAATATGCACATCGAAATGAAAGTTCGTGTATATTTTCAGCACGAATAGTAGTATGCATATGCGGTCCGTTTCTTAAATCGTTGCACAACCCGAAAAGCTCTTTTATCTCTTGCTTATTCTCATCAAATTTAACCTTAAGTTGCTTAAGCTCATGTAATTGAATACTGAAGTTATTCACTTGGTCAGCCGAGACACTTGCTTGATTTAGGAGACAGTGTTGTGTGCCTAATTAAATGAAGTAATTAGTGATTAGAAAAATTATTCATGATCATATCATAGCTGATCATATAACTGCTCCGGTTTCATGTAATCATTGAATGAGTTGCTAAGTCTTGTCTCACTTATGAGGCGCAGCAACTACGACGTGCAGAGATTGCCATTGTTTGTGAACAGGTGGCGAGTCTCAGTCTGACGCCAAGCCTTTGTGTGCGCGCAGATCAAGGATTCGAAATCCTGACCTCCACTGAGGGAAATGATGACTCACCCGATTGCTGAATATGGGAACAATGTGAATTTGAAGTTTGCCAGTGAACGGATGGGCAGATCGTGATAAAACGTACATATTCTTGGAGCTGATAACATCAGTATTCTTTTAAACCCAAATTCGGAAGCGCCAGCGTTAATACAGCAAAAGTTATTAAGTTGTGTGCAGTTGACTGCTAAAAGCATTTTTAACGCGAGAGTTAGCGAAAAATCAAGCAAACGTGTTAATTGAGTAAAACTATACCAAATGCTGTCGAAATTCGAAAAAAAATATATCATCTGAAAGCTTAACACGAGCCTGAATGAATAGTGATAATCCTAATTTTCTGTTTTCCGTATTAGTCTGTAGGCATCGGTGAATGAATTAACCAAAAATTCATACTTTTATGTCTGCTAACCACAGCTGACCAGACACAACCTAATCGCTCTGCCAAATCAAAGTACTAAGCACATCCTTTCACATGCCATAAAGTATATTGAAACTGAGCACCTTCATCAATGGAAAAATCATGTCAGACTTTTTTAGCAATATTTTTTCGGTAAGACTTATTTGTACTGAATCTTTTTGTACATTCAACGAATCTTAAAATCTTTACATCATGATAAAGCTGAGTGATAGTTCACAGTATCTGTCAATTTTCATTAAAAAATTCTGTAGTCTTCATGTTAAAATCCTACTTCAAAGAAAATGCTCAATTTTCTGTCAGAAGGTCTACTGACCACAACTGACCACTTAGGAAAGTAAAATGTATGCCAAAATAATCCATGGAACATCGTGATGATCAACACCACGATCGTGCCATGAAACAATATGGCACATCGTTGATTAAAATTGAACCAGGACTTCAACACGAAAATTACATTTGAAAATAGGTCAAATTTTTTGTGCAACTATTTATGAAACGATCTGTACATTGTCGAGCTGTTTGAGCAGACCTACTCATCACGTTCACTGCAGGGATAATGGAAAAGTCGACTTTTTTGCTAGTGTGCTATATACTGGACGAGTGTATTCATTTAGATAATATAACTTGGTTCTTGGTATTCATTTCATTAGTGTAGCATGTACGAGTATGTACCATGGCGAAATATATTCTATTGCGAGACCAAATAAAGGAACCATTTCTCCGAATGAAACTTTTCTGAGCTTTCCTTTGTGCTGGAACAACTGTTAGAAGGTTGAGCGGTGCTAACAATGAATAGTGAAATAGCAAGATTTAATAGAGAATTCGTCCATTGTAATTTATTCCAACAAAGTAACACGCTCAACCCCTTTCTTGTCCGGAAGATTTTGAGCGTTAAAAAATCATCCCACAGATTTTGACTTCCCTTGGATTCAATCGTCGCAAATGCATTGAGCAACATAATCAGTGCATGCCTGTTCCTTTGGTTGCACGACTTTTATTAATTAACTCGGTTATCTTGTTACTAAAGTTCGTGTTGCTGTTTCGTGGCAATTCATTATCAGTACACCTACACTGTAAATCGCTGGATACGAAAATTACATACAAACATATACCAAAATTACATACAATTTGAAACTAACATCTGATACGAAATTCTGGTATGCTTACAGATATCTGGTATCTTTTTCATACCACACCTCACTTACTTTCGTATGTGATTGGTATGTAGCGATACGAACTATTCTATCTGTGATTGGTTGTTTTACACTGAAATACGAGATGTTGGTATGTTTTACATACGAGACCCGATGCAAATTGGTATGTCTTTCGTATGAGCAACTTTAAGTCACATAGCAAAAAATATGTATATATTACATACTACTGTCAAATAACATTTTTCAGTAATTACATTCGTGAATATATTTTTTGATAACGTGTTATTTAACTAGATTAGAATTATTGTGTAATTTATGCTCCTCGAGATTGACGTCGTCGCTACTTGTCTAGCAACATTAACAGGACGTTTGGTTAGCTCTACTTAATGAATCAAGTTGATAAACATGAATTTATTCAAACGATATTTTTCGTATAACCATGTTGACTTATATATCTCAAACATACCTACTTTTGCGTTCATGAATTAAAATGTGTTTTTGTTTCGGATTGATAATATGCTTAATTTCAAAATTACATAATGCATAATTGTTGATGGCTGAATACTTATTGATTAGTCATCAAATGCCTTAGATTTACGTGTATTAAAATCGAATTCAGTGTTGGAAGTTTTACTGTTGAATGTCATTATCTCACTACTTGCAAAACAGTAGTAGCATTAGTGTGATCTTTATTGACAAAAGGCCTTAAATCAACATACTTTGAAAATGATTGCTGATTTCTTTTAACATTGTGCTGGTATGGCTTTTATGTAAAGCATACCACATTTGAAATAACATACGAAAAGCATACAACTATATACCAAGAGAATACATAAATATACCAAAAAAATACTTTGGTATGCGTCCTTCGTATGTGATTGGGATTGAGCGATTTACAGTGTACTGTAGACTGATATGTCCATTTGTTAATTGAATTAGTATTGAAAGAATGATTGTCACACGAATGAACTACATCATTACAATGAATGTGGGAGCATCTCCTTAAGTACTCTCATAAGAAACGTGTCTTCCATTCTTAGGTCATGGTTATAAGCTCCAATTCTGATATAAGGCAATTCGGTACTATTTTTCGGGGAACGTGTTGCGCTGCTCCCAATTTTGTTGTAGAACCGGTTCAGTAAAGGTACTGGGATTAAACCCTACTACGTAGCCAATCAGCGAGTGCAAACTCGAGACAGGCAATTAGTAAATCTCACTAATTTCCACACTGTAATTTCAAATGATGTGCAACATTACAAAATATACACAAGTATTTTAGAATTCTATAGATCGAGCTACTCCTTATGAGGACTGATGAGCGTTGCTACAGGCAAACTAGGCAAAGTTTTCTATCAAAACACATGAATTTAAAGTTGTCATAAAGCAATGGGCGACCGACAACAGCATGTTGTCAAAAACACAAAACCACACCGATGAGTCACAAATTTGATGCTCTAAAAAGTACACACCCTGTGTTTATTTGCGGGTGGCTTCACAATAAGTTACAAGATTAGATCGCATGACTGACTGGGCTTTATTGAAACTCAGAAACTCAGAAAGACATCTCGTGGTGCACCTAGGGGCTCCAGTGATGAAGCGACACTTCCTTTTTATGTAGCTTTGGAATCCAACAGAGCTTCGGCAGTTTTGTATCTAAAGCTGAGCATGATATGTCGAAGTAACAACGTCAAAAGGAGAAGCTGAACAAGGATAATGCGCTATAGTGTTACCCACTGGTTGAAGTGAATGAATGTCAAAACCAAATTGCAAGCAAAAGCAAAATTACCGGAAGCCTTGTCAACAGCGGTTATAATGAAATTTTCTTTCGAAGAACGTATGTTGCTACAGCAACGAGCCCGATTGCGTGAAGACACAGCAGCTTGCTTTAAAACTGAATGGTCGTGATGTAACTCTTTAATAAAGAACATTTGAAAAACAACTGTTAATGCCACCTTTTGAACGATTTTTCAATCTTACATCATTTCAGCAATGTCAATAAGATAAAGGCCAATCTTGGATTCCGATTCGGATCTCCCAGCAATCCACGGCGGATGATAGCTTTCAAATTTAGCGATAACGGCCCGGACTTCATTCATCCTGATTTGAAGTGTCGGGAATGGCTGATTGAGAATAAATACCCGACACCTATACGCACATTTTGGGGATGGACGCGTTATCCTCAATTTATCGTTAGAGGATGGTGTCCCAGGTTTGAAAGAAATGTGATCTTTGGCTTCTTCAGAGTCCACATTCCGAATATGGGTCACAATGTACGATGTTACTCGACGCTTGTCTGGGTCTTCAGTGAGTATCTTAAAATAGCTTGTGGAGTTACCTAAAGGAGTTGGGAGTCTATCATTATTTTTACATTGCATCATATAACCAGCATGTTTATAGTCTGACTAAGCGAATATTAGACGTATATAGCAGCATGAGTTTGTTAAGGATATGCTTGACGCTTGCAATTCAGAAGTGCGACCAGCTTACCAGTGCGGTAGCTTACAGTGGCAAATATTCAAGCACATTCAATCACGTACATCAATACCTTAACTTTTGTGATAATTCAATTTCTTTCATAATCGACTATTTATAATCGGAGGCGCGGATAATTTCTATAATAGCTAAGCATTTATAGAATATTTACCTGAATAATGACTTGGCAATTAAACGCAAAATAACCACGGTTGATTGATATGTGCAATCTTAAGGCTAATTATGTAATCTTAGTTAACTGAGGCTATATTTGCAATCTCTGGTTACCATCAAAATCCTCGACAATTACGAAGATGCTACTCGGCATATTGGAATTCCTTTAAAACGCTGCTAATACTGTCCAATGCTTATTATCAGAGGCCTCAATAATAATGTCTTACGTATTTTCTGATATAGCTCCTGTTTTGATAACCTTGCTTATATAGTTCAAGTCCCGCTTCTAACTGCGGTTTTAATCTTGATTTTCTAAGACTTATCTTTTTTTAAAAACACATGTTCTTAAAAATTTTGAAACTAAATTTAGTTTTAGATTTTAACAGATGAGCATAATGCTAGATTATTGGTACAAGCGCCTTGATGTTTTATTCAAAAAGAAAAAGCACATTAGAACAGGCGATCCAGTTTTCCTGCTGTCTAGAAAGCCGGATGCGAAAATTTTGAATACTTCCAAGAAATTGAGTGTAAGTAGTATGATAAAAACATACCACACAGTGAATATTCAATGACATGCCATCGACACTGCACGTGCATTATTCAACATTGCCGAGTTAGGTCTATTTTACATGCTGTTGATTTGAATAGAAACGATGTACAATTCTACATTAGAACCAATAGAAGCATGAAAACGTAAAAGAGCATTTACGAATGAAGAAGTTGAATGAAAAACAGCAAAATGAAAATGTTTTTTTAAAACACCAGCAGTTGCATCTAGTGCTCTAATTCATGCGACTGCTAGTCTGACCGCCAGAACGAGCTTCTGCAGGGAACGAGGTCGAAATGAGACTTTCACAGACTGATGATGTAAACCGCATATCTATTATGAATCTAAGTGTTTGCCGAGCTCTACCCGTTCCCTCTTCCTGTCAGACACTATCAAGGGAAACAGATGTAAAACTGATGGCAAGCAGACTGAAGTTTTCGATAAAAGTGAGATTTTCACTGCTTTCTCTAAAGCATTAAGCTTGCAATGGGCATTACAGTATTGACCTCAAGTCATCTTCTATCATGTTAATGCTCTAAATCCTATTCTTACAATGCCACTCAGAAGTAAGATAATAGCATACATGTGATAGAAGATGACCTAAAGCCTGCCTCTAGGGAACACAGACAACTGCCATTTTTACCGAAAACTCACTCTGCCATATATTGGACTTACATGTGTTTTTCTTTGATCTTCTCTGACAACTGAACTGAGAAGAACTCGGCAGATTCCCAACACCAATAGTGCAGAGTAGCGCACATTCTTCTGTACAAGCATGATTTTCGGCCACTTCCCCTGCAGAAATCAGTGCGGGCAACCGTACAGTCAATTTTTTGGCCTAAACTTCACTAAAACAGTGAAATACATGTATATATAATGCATGAATTAAAATAGCTTAAGCACTTACATATACAAAATTGACTTTTGGTTTCACATGTCTTTGGCAGACTCTTGACTAGTTTGGTACCTATAAACGTATTTATTGTGTGATACACTGAATGCATTCATTTATAAGCACGAATTATCAAATAAAAATTAACTCAAAATGTTTGCTCTAAATATTGTTAATGTCTGGAATTACGGAAAATGCATACTTCATATATACTAATTGGCAACTACAAGATGTAGGCTACGCTGGGAGACCTTGGATGACAAAGCCATTCGCATCGGTGCTGTCTTCAGTGCCGGTCGTATTCTGCTAGCGCGTCACGGCGTCGCAGACTCTAACTTACATCGATCGATCGGCAGATATTTGAGTTCTTCGCTGGTAATTTTTACATCATCTGAATCGCCATGACGCAAGGATTCGGCATATGTTGGTTTTTTAATGTTTCATCCGTTGAAGATCGAGTTTCGGAACGTGTCGTCTCGTAATCATCTCCAGTGTATTTCGATCATTTCTCTCTCCATCGCTGTGTCTACATTGCCATCTCGCTTTGTTTCCTCGCGCCTGATATCCGCTCTCTTAGTCTCGTCTCTCGCCTCTCGCGTTTTCCCTACTTTCCTCAGTGCCTTGGCTCGTCGATCGTCATACTCGCCATACGTTAGTAAGACCGGTGTGTGTGTGTTCACGCTTGCGCTCAATCAGCTGATTTTACCGCGTACACACACCCGCATATTCATCGACTGGAAGACTCTTAGCATATGCACATCTAACAAACGCCACAGCAGCAGCATTAGGGGATACTGCCACAGCTTCCTTTTTGGAAGGAACAATGTTCGATTCCTCAGCAACATCATTTTTTTGTGTGTGTGCTCACTCTATAGCCAGTGTCTATAGCTCTCTGTATCTCACCGTCTACTGTCCGTCATGTCCGTTATTCGTTACTCATCAGATCAGCTCCTAGCTCTTCGTCGGCAGTCCTCCTGTGTTTGCGTCCCTCGCAGAGTCAAAAGACAGCTTAAGTATTTTCGTATATTCACTGAGCACATTCCCGTGGTTTCTTGTCGCCGAACGAACAACGATACTCCTGCCAGCCAGAATATCACAATTAGGCCGAAGCCATGCCTTATTCCAATTCCATTGAGTAGCAACAAGCCTTTAAGTGAACGTGTCCCTCGTCATTTACCTCCCCGCATTCCTTCATTACTCCTGGCAAATGTAAGATCGATCAATAACAAAATTGATGAAATTCAACGCCGTGTAACCCGTTCCAAAACTGATATTGCCACTTTTACAGAGTCTTGGCTCGACGATTCCACATCTGATTCATCGTTAGAAATCAAGAACTATCAGTGCTACAGAAAAGATCGGAATAGCTGCGGCGGCGGGATCATTTGTTACATTCGTGACGACTTAAAATGCCGGATTATTGATAACATTGACGTCCCATCCCTCGTTTTTTGTGATACTGAAATCCTTTCTATATTTATGGAGACTCTATCGACCTTACTTTTATGTGTTTATCATCCGTTTTGGAATAATTCCTCTAAGGACGACAATGCCATCGACGCCATATTAGATATTCTTGACTTCTCCCACCTGAATCTAAACCCAGTACACGTAATCACCTGTGGAGATTTCAATGATCTCAACAAACAAACCGAACGCCTCTGTCAACTCACTGGACTGAGCACTCATGTTGATAATCCTACCAGAGCAGGTCGAACTCTTGATCAAATTTTCTCCTCAGCACAAAATGCCCCAACAGCAGCTATCCTTCCGCCCTTTGGTCGATCAGATCATGCTGCTGTTTCCTGGAAACCTAGCCCTGATAGACAATTTATCTCAAGGAAAGTATCTGTACGCAGTGTCTCTAAGAGAGGTATGGCTTTGTTCGCAGAGACGGCTAGCTCCATTGATTGGTTATCCATTTGTAAGGATGCTGGCTCAAGCAATAAACAAGCTGAGGCACTACTGGAGAGTATCAAAATGGTCGTCGAGGTTTGTTTACCCACAAGGATTGTCAGATTTCGATCCACAGACCCGCCTTGGTCCAAACCATCCCTAAAACTCCTAATAAACAGACGTGACAAAGCCTACTCTGAAGGGAAATTATTGAAATACCAGCGTCTCCGTGAAGAGTAATCGACCACATCAGACACCTAAAACATCGATACATCTCATCTATTCGTGATATTTCATCTAAAAACGCGTGGAATAATATCAACTTGATCGGGCGTAGATCTTTGGTTGTAAACAATAACAGTGAGATCACTGTCCAAAATCTCAGTGACTATTTCATTTCGACGCAGCAACCTCCAGACGTTCCATTATCACAGTGCGACATTCTTTCCCTCCAAACCTTAGATCAAGCTCCATCATGCCCGTTGTCTGTCTCCTCCGACGAGGTTGAGTACCATTTGAAACATCTGAAGAAGAAAAGCTGTGGCCCTGACGGCATTCCGTTTTACATATTCAAGTCATTCTCTCATATACTTGCCCCCGCTATAACACATATTTGTAATGCAAGTTTTTCTACTCGTCAGGTACCTCAATGTTTCAAAGCTGCGAACATCTCTCCTGTCCCCAAAATCTCCAAACCAGAACTTACTTCTGACTTTCGTCCCATTTCACTACTATACCCATCTTGTCAAAGATACTCGAGAAGTTAGTGGCTAAGCATTGGATAATTCCGTATATAAAAGATATCGACAGCTCTCAGTTTGCCTACATTCCTCGATCTGGTGGTGGCACCTCGACGGCTTTGACTCTCTTAAATCACAAGATCCTCAGTTTCCTTGACGAGGATTCGGGAGCGGTTCGTGTTTTGTCAACTGACTTTAGTAAGGCATTCGATAAACTTCCACACCAGATGGTCATCCAATCCATCATGCAACATAAACTACCACGAGAACTCATTCAGGACACATAATTTTCTTGGCAACAGGAGGCAGCGAGTTGTCTTTAATGAAAAGATCTCAAACTGGGCAGGTGTTATCAGTGGCGTTCCTCAGGGCAGTGTTATTAGACCCTTGCTGTTCTGCCTCTCCGTTGCTTCCCTCCAACCAATACATGAGAACTCAACAATAATCAAGTATGCTGATGATCTCTCACTACTCCATTTTGTGCGTCATAAAAGTGAGGACTTGCTGCAAGATGAGATGGACAACATCGCATCTTGGTCTGTTTCGACGGGCCTTCCTCTTAATATTTCCAAATGTTCGGTGATGGATATCAAAACAAAGCGGGACCTTCTTCTAGATAAGATTCATATTGGCCAAGAGCTTCTAACATCAGTCGACAAAACAAGAGTTTTAGGAGTTATATTTACAAGTTCTCTTCAATGGAATTATCACTTGTCGGATGTATCGAGGAGATGCTCGAAACGCATGTACATTCTTCGAAATCTTAGACGGGCCAGATGTAGCCGAAAAGTCATGACACACGTATATAATGCCCTGATTCGCTCAGTGATGACCTATGCCTACCCTTGTTTCGTAAATGCAAACGACTGTGACATGAAAAAACTTCGCAAAATTGAAAAGTGGGCATTCAAGATTATGACTGGGTCCTCGATGGTGTCTGAGACTTTCATCGATGCTGGTGATCGTATTTGTAGGAGGCTCTTTCGAAAGATTGCAGCAGAAGAAGATCATCCCCTACGGATTATGTTCAACAGCAGACAGCCCACCCCCAGAAATTCGTGTCCAATTACGAAACCGAGGACCAGAACTAAACGTCTTGCGAAATCCTTTATCAAATTCTGTCGATAACTCTCCATCTGATTGATGTTTACTTGATCCTTTTGAATTGTATTGTTTCTTCTCTGTAATGCGCGTACCGCCCTTTGTATGCCAATAAAGATTTCATTATTATTATTATTAAAGCGTAACAAACAGGTAATTCTGTTCAACCACGAATATATTAGGTTCTTTAGCTATGATATGGCGTACATGTACAGTACATGGGGGACTCCACAAAAAGTGAGACATGGGTCGAAAAATATGAAGTTGCTGAGGCTACCGCTCGCCGTTATGTTCCCAAAGATGGTGTTCGAAACTTTTGAAATTTAGTATGATGGTCTCGTCTGACACCTGTCACAGCAATTCGCAAAACAGTTCTTCTTCATGATTATCTTAATTAATTTCCAATGATTCGCCATCAATTCAAAAGTAATTCTTGTGAAACTACCGTTGCCACGCATCTTGAGATCTGCAAACAATTCTAGACAATAAAATGATTTAGTTTATTAAAGATTGAGTATAAGTTATACAGATAAAGTGATACTGTAGAGATATCATAGCTTCATGTGTAGCAGCTCCTCCGAGAAATCTCATTGTGTGCAATTAACTGAAAAAGCGTGTCTTTTTTAGAAATGACCGTTATCGGGTACATTTAGTGCTATAAATGGAAGAAAGTACGAAATTGCATCAAAGTCATTGCTTTCAGTGTATCAGATTATCTTTGGAGGATTTCGATTTCAAAAGCATTGTTTCTTAAGTATGAAAAGCAGTATGAAAGTATGAATGATACTTTTCATGAATATGCATTCAAGTCAACTTTTAGTGCACGTACTTTCTCTTTATTTTCATATTACAGGCGGCTTACGAAGCGTTTGTTGCTACAAAGCAAGGCTTCAATTTAGATGGTTCTTTTGGTTTTTCTTCTGGTTTTTCAACATGTTTACTCATGGGCTCGATCGACAAGTGATTTCTGGTCCATTGAAAGGTGTTCCAGCAACAATGGTTACTCGTTTTAATTTGCTAACATATGAAGGGCACTACAAGTTCCTTGGACAAATGATGGCCTATCGGTGGTGCTGCATTGATTCAACAGAATATTGCCACGTAGGTATTGTAAATGATGATCTTAAAATCCTAAACTATGAGACGCGAGAGAGAGAGAGAGAGAGAGAGATCTGAAGAAATAAACTAACAAAGAGAATATTCTGTGTAAATATTAATGGAATCATCAAGCGAGAGAAACTGATAATTGAGATTTGCTAATGGATGCCGGTAAATTTGATTGCTGAAATACACTTAAGAAATGAATTGGACTGGCATGCTTGCGATGAAATAGTAAGCACACTGTAAATCGCTCAATACCAATCACATACGAAGGATGCATACCAAAATATTTTTTGGTATATTTCTGTATTCTCTTGGTATATATTTGTATGCTTTTCGTATGTCATTTCAAGTGTGGCATGCTTTACACAGTAAAGCCATAACAGCACAATGTTAAAAGAAAGCATAAATCATGTCCAAAATATCTTGATTTAAGGCCTTTTGTCAATATAGATCACACTGTTACTACTGTTCTGTAAGTAGTGAGATAATGACATTTAATAGTCAAACTTACAATACTGAATTCGATTTTAATACATGTAAGTCTAAGTCATTTCATAAATAATCAAGAAGTATTTGACCATCAACAATTATGCATTATGCAATCTTGGAACTAGACATATTATCAATCCGAAATAAAAACACATTATAGTTCATGAGCACAGAAATAGTTATGCTTGAGATATATAAGTCGACATGGTTACACGAAAAATATCGTTTGAATAAATTGATGTTAATCAACTTGATTCATTAAGTAGAGCTAACCAAACGTCCTGTTAATGTTGCTAGACAAGTAGCAGCGACGACAATCTCGTGGAACATATTCAGTGTAATTCACAATAAATCTAATCTAGTTAAATATCACTCTGTCAAACAAAAAATATTTGCGAATGGTATTACTGAAAAAAGCTATTTGACAGTAGTATGTAATACACATATTTTTGCTATGTGACTTAAAGCTACACATACCAAATGCGTGCAAGAGACATACGAATAAGGATGAATTTGCATTCGGGTCTCGTATATAAAACATGCCAACAACTCGTATTTCAGTGTAAAACAGCCAATCACAGATAGAATAGTTCGTATCGCTATATACCAATCACATACGAAAGTAAGTGAGATTTCGTATGAACAACATACCAGATCTCTGTAAACATTCGAGAATCTCGTATCAGATGTTACTTTCAAATTGTATGTGATTTTGGTATATGTTTGTATGTAATTTTCGTATCCAGCGATTTACAGTGCAGAGCTAATTTTCTTGTTGGAAAATTGAAGGTGTTTCTGCATTTTATGAAGAGCGAAAAATTTGAAAGTATCATATATGAAAATAGCAATGCCTCAAGACTTACGGCTGCCGCAGAACTGTCAAATGCATTTTTTGATTAAATCTGCTGAAAAGAAACCAGAGCATCAAATACAGAGATGACAATTATTTTGATTGAATTGGATATCATGGACCCTTTATCAAGTCGCAAAATAAAAAACATACTATTTGGAGAACCGAATTGGTCTGCAATCGGATAATCAAGAATTTAATTTCAGTCTGAGAAATTCAGAGGACCCAGTAGTAAAATGGCAACACAAAAAAATAATCCATTCCTACAGCGAAGCATCATTGACAATAGCTAACGGTAGAATGAAGCCTGGTAAACTAAGTCTACCTATATTCAATGCATAAAAGTATTTCTGTGAAATCAGTCATTGATTAGTACCGGTACGTGCTGTATGTAAATTGTACTTATTAAAATCAAAATCAACTCTTCTTTTCATGAAAAGAATTCATGTCTCTGAACGAACACCATTTGCAGATCACATTCCCTTATACATTTAGAATTATATGTTGTTGACAATTGTTCTAATGTAAAAATAATAGAGCAGAAAAGAACGAATAGTTTTACATTGGAAAAGAATTGCCATAGATGGACTTTGCAAAATGAATCAGCATTTGATAATGCAGTTTACGAGACTAATTGGAAAGAACATTCTAAAAGATTACCATTTGAAACTTTTGCAAGTGAAGAAGCAAATAATGAAATGATATTACGTACATAAAAACATTGCTGCAAATAAACGAATCTTTTATTAGCATCTTAATGCTCCAAGGATACCAGGGAAAGCAGAAAGATAAAAAATGGATAGAATATACATGTGTAATAATCAGGAAAATTTAGAAAACTGTTAAGAAATTAAATTGAGTAAAAACTTTAGGAGAGAAAAGTAAAGGCTTAAATCCACAGAATTAAATATTTTGTTTGTCTACTTCGGTTTGCTAGAAGTGTGATTAATACGAAATTGACGGCACATCGAGGAACCTATTAAGTGGGCAAAAAGGAATTCCTAATACCTCACAGAGATAGGAAAAAAATCGTGCGTCGCTTGCGGATTAATGTGGATTCAAGCAAAGTGCTTCGATTGCCACAATTCCTTCAAATTCGAAGAATTCAGATCATTGCGCCCACGTTTTCTCCATAATGTTGATCCTTCCCGATCATCATTAAAAAAAAGTAGCAGGCGTACGAAAATTAGTTCACTTGATGATTTCACCTTCGTCTTCTCACTATGCCTTACTGCATAGTGCATACACTGAATCGAATGTTAGCCAAGACATCGATGTGTGTTTTGGTGTGTGCGAAGTGATATCACAGCACGCACGCATCTCTCACTGGATCTGGTGTCCTCTGCTGACAGCTTATTGTTTGCCATTTCCAATAGCAAGCGATACACGAATTATCCATTCGAGAAGGAGCAAGTTGTCTAATTCTGTAATGTGCCATTTCGATATTCAGGTTAGATGCAATTCTTCCTTTCTAGGAAACCGAAGCGCGCGCTGATGAATCTAATTCTGTGCTTAAATCAGAAAAACTTGATCAGTTAACCTAGTCAAAGACTGAGCATGATTATAAATGGAATGAGTAACTAATTGGGAATAATTTTATAAATGCTTTATGATTGCAAATATGTAATAGCTATAAAATGTGTAAAAAGCTATCACAAGATTGTCTCCTCTTGTCGGGTGCAGACGTGCGTTTTCGATGCTCTCGTGCGACAACTTTCCATGCTTCTAACTTTGGAACTAGACTTCGGATCGCCAAGATTCTTACCTCAGTCTGCTCGCCGTCCTTCATTCTATCAGACTGTAGTCAGTGCTGCTTCGACTGTGCCATCATCACAGCTCTACGACCTGGTCAAGTGGTGCCATCTCTGAACTCAATCTCTCCAGTTTTCGTCTCTCTGATTAGCTGGCTAGCTCCCGCACGCTCAACTGTTGCTTCTGCCTCGATTTCCATCATCGCCGCAGCTCCGAAATCTTCGTCTGGTAGTGCTAAGCGCTTTTACCATAGACTGTATGCGCGACTGCATGTGCATTGTCGCGCTGAGAGATACAAGCGCGCTGCCGTCGCTTAATGATCAATAACCTGTCTTCAATAACCTCTTCTCCGATCATCGTCGCTGCGTACGATTTGACACAACATCTGCACAGTGGTCCAGCGGTCAAAGACGCTGGTGGGCGATCCACGGACACCAGTTCGAGACCCATCGTCAACAATTTTTGGAATTTTGTTTCTGTGCATCTCTACACATTTATTACTCATTTACATCTTTTTTGGTTGATCAACCCGAGACTCCCGCTCATATCATCTCATGGCCCAACCAGCATGCTCGTCCTGTCATCTGGTCGGTACGAAAAGGAAGAAAGGACGAGAGTGTGCATCGTGCAATCGATATTTCAACCTCACATGTGTCGTGCTTACTCAGAAAGAGTCGTCTTCGATTACGTCCTGGTCCTGTTCAGCATGTTTACCTCTTGGTGCTCGCACTCTTCACTTGGATGCTCCAGACTCATCCTTGGAAGCGCCCTCGACGGAGACGATTCTACAGCGAATTTTCGCCAAAAGACGGAACCGCAAAATCCTTGCGCGACTCCCCAAAGCGGTTCGTCGACTGCGATCGACAGGGCAGTGAATTCTAACTCACCGCTGAATTGGATCCGTTTGTTTTGCTTCGCGCCAATCGCCCTCGGCGTGCCAACCAACCGTACCTCCTCCGGCGCGTCACTTTCGTCCAGCCTGCGACAAACCTTGACTGCTTTTGAAAGCATGACGAGTGAACAACTTTTGGGTATTCTCGAGAACCTTGATGCTGCTCCGCATGTCGATTGCTTCTCCGTTTCATCCGAAGACTCTGAAACCTTACGTAGAAGAGTAAGGGCAAAGCTGATCGACGGGACATGTCCGGAGCCGTCAGAGTCATCGCATCCGACGATACGATTGCGCATCCGACTGACAAAGTCGTTGAACTCCTTCGAGAGAAACACCCTCCCGGTCCTGATTGTGTCAATTGCTGTGACTCTTTCGACACCCCACAGATTGTAGTGACCGACGCCGATATTGAAGCTGCTCTCAAGTCCTTCCCCGGAAGCAGTAGTGGTGGGCCGGACGGATTGAGACCCAGTCACCTTCGCGACCTCACAGGACATGCTGCCTACGAATCGGGACGCCGCCTCCGAGCTTCAATCGTCGTCTTGATGAGAGGACTCTTCAATGGGACCGTGTGTACTTTCGGAAGAGACTTGCTTTTTGCTGCGAACCTCATTGCACTGCAGAAGAAGGACGGTGGCATCCGGCCCATCGCCGTCGGCAACGTCTTTCGTCGCTTAGCTGCCAAAATCGCTAGCCGCGCCGTGTGTATATCTTTGGCACCACATCTCCGCCCCGTGCAACTTGGTGTCGGCATTCCTGGTGGAGCGGAATCCGCCGTTCACGCAGCTCGAGAGTACATCTACCGGAACCGCAATACATCAAAGCTGCTTGTTAAGCTGGATATGCATAACGCTTTTAACTGCGCGAAGCGAGAACATTACCTGATGACCGTCGCGCGTCGCTGTCCCGAGATCGGCCGACTGGTGCGTCTCTCTTACGGCAGTCCGACCAACTTGCTTGCAGGAAAAGCAATCATCAAGTCTTCCTGTGGAGTTCAGCAGGGTGACCCGCTTGGCCCGCTCCTTTTCGCCCTCTGCGTCGATGAAGTAGCCAGATCCGCCAAGTCAGAGTTCAACGTATGGTACCTTGACGACGCAACGCTCGCTGGACCACCCGACCTTGTCTCCCACGATCTGAGGAGGATCATACCCGTCCTCTCAACGATTGGTCTGCAGGTGAATCCGACGAAGTCGGAGGTGATCCAACTATCTGAGTCGAATGTTCTTACCACACAAAACATCAGTACCCTATTCGATTGCTTGCCAGGTGCTCAAATCACCTCCATAGACTGTCACCTGGCTGACAGTTGTGTCTTCTCTGTCCATGTTATCGTGCATCTTCACCGTGTTATTCCTGGTTGTGATCTCATATTGGTACAAGTGTTATAGATCATCAGATTCCTCGTCGAGTCATCTATTCATTAGTGTTGGAATTATCTCCGTGGGACATCGCTGTGCTGAGAAATTCGCAATTTTCTCCAATTTTGGTGTTAGTTGCATTTTTCGTTTCAAGTCACGCACTTGATTAAAGTTCCACGCCGCTCTTCCACGCATCAAATGCCGAGATACGGTAGACATATCTGAATCAGTATCTACACCGTTGTGATAGCCTGTTGGTTGAATCACCTGAATCAACGTCTCTCTGAAGTGTGTTCGAGCCCCACCGCGGATTTATATTTTTATTTTTGGTTGTTTTCGTCGATTAGATATGTCGAAAACGCCGACCCGTACAACCCGATCGAATTCATCCTCAGGTATTACTATGAATGATATCAAACAGTTGATAATGAAGTCAAAAGAAAAAATTATGAGTGCTTTCCATACTGAATTATCAAAGTTATCTGTTTCGATAGACTTCTTGACTAAAAAGGTTGAAAACTTTGAAAAAGAAATTACCGATCTCCGTACAATAACTGATAGACAAGACGAACGGATACAAGAACTACAAAATCAAGTAAATCATCTGAATAATGATCTTCCTGAACAGCTATTGTCTGAAATGTAACCGAAAACTATTGAATTTGATTATTAGTGGCATTCCTAAATCAAATATTGGCTCAATTACAGAAAGACAATCAAATGATTCTGAGACATTTGATAATCTTCTACAGGATATCGGCGTGAATAATTCTGATGATTACAAAATTTCTCGTATTGGGAAGCTAAGACAGAACAAACCTCGCTTGTTGAAAGTTATTTGCAGAAATGAAGATTCGAAGTTCAAAATCCTCAGAAAAGGGAAATTGCTTCGAAATTCAAATTCATTTAAATCAGTGTATATTAATCACGATTTAACTCCCTTGCAGCAAAGGCAACTATGGAACTTAAGACAGGAACTGAAAATGAGAAAAGACCATGGAGATGATGCTGTCATTTATCGCAATAAAGTGATGCTACGGAATGACATAAAGGATTTTCAGCAACTCTTTTAGGGGGTAACTGGAAAACAGTTCCCCAAAGTTCTCCATCAGTGTTATGCGCAAACACTCGATCTGCTTTTCCAAAGATGGGTATTATTACTTCTACATTAATTTTGAAAAATATTGACTGCTTTGTAGCTTCCGAAACTTGGTTTCAGCAACATCACACAGAGTCCATGACTCATATACCTGGTTATGTTTGTTATCGAGATGACAGGACTGATCGCGTAGGTGGAGGAGTTGGAATCTGGTCGAAGCATGCTTTTTGCCCTGAAAGAATTCCGATTGTTGGAAAACCCGATGGTATTGAAATGGTAGTTGTAAAGCTGAATTCTAAAATACTACTAATTGGTTGTTATTTCCCTCCTCAAATTGTGCTCGGTGGTCATCAAATTATATTAAATTTTATGATCGACTTCATTGACTCATTCTTGGAAAAGTTCCCATTCTGTGATATCATTCTGTGTGGTGACATGAACAGATTGAATACGAGATTGATTTGCAGCAATTGTAATCTCAAAAACTTACATAAGAAGCCCACCTATGGAAATGCAAAGCTTGATTACATATTGATATCAGAATCTCTTTCTACATCGTATACCATCTATGGATCAGCTCCCATTGATTCATCATCTACACCACATATTTCTTTATTGGGAATTCCGAAATCTGTGCGATTTAATGATATGAAAATAACTCGGCCACTATTTGATCTTCGCAGTTCAAATATTGACAATTTTTTGAAAGATCTGAAATACTGTGATTGGTCTTTTCTGTCTGATGATCAGTATGATCTTGATGTCAAGTGTGAAATGTTTCATCATCTGATTAACGCTGCCTTTGACACATCGATTCCTGTCAAATTTATCAGCTTCTCTGAGAAGACCAAACCATGGATTACTCCTTTAGTAAAGTCACTTATTAATGACAGATGGACGGCATTCCGATTAAGAGATTTTGCGCGTTACTCTTTTCTAAAGGAAAAAGTGAAGAAGGAAATAGAGAAATCAAAATTGATATGGATAAATAAATTAAAAAGAAACAATGTTTGGAAAATGGTAAATGAAGTTTGCTCTCGGAAAACGAATGATGCGATGAGATCATTATACAACCGATATGAAAGTCTACAAAGTGCCGTTGATGCGATTAATATGTCATTTCCAAATACAGTCCGTGCACCTGCACAACAGAACTTACCTGTTTTTCCAGCAAGCGAAAATAATCTGTTCCCTATTGAGGTGTCTCATGTTCACCGTTTGCTTCGCAACCTATCCTGTAATAAGGCTTCATCTGAAATACCTACTAAGTTGTACAGGGCTGCAGCAGACATCTTGGCGTCTCCTTTGACTAAATTGTTTCAGCTTTCTATTGAAAGTGGCAAAGTCCCAGTCGCTTGGAAAGCAGCAGTAATCACACTTTTACCGAAGATCTCCTCTCCAACGACAACAGACGATATCAGACCAATAAGCTTGCTACCCATTCCTGGTAAAATTCTTGAGAGAGTCATTTTGGAGTATACAAAACCGTTATTTCTGAAGGAGTTTGGTCCCAATCAATTCGGCTTCCGTACAGGATCTTCGACCACATGTGCCCTTATTACTTTGCATGATCATTTCACAAAGTGCCTAGACAGTCCAGAAACATCCGGTGTTCAAATTGTGACATATGATTATTCGAAGGCATTCGACCGGCTAAGACACGATATTATAATCAATCGCCTCATTGAGTGCAATCTGCAAAGTAAATTAATTTTATGGGTATGCAATTATTTGGAAAGTCGATGTCAGTATGTCAGAGTGGGCACAGTACACAGTTCAATAGCTGAAGTCACTTCAGGAGTGCCACAGGGCTCAATCATTGGCCCATTTCTTTTCTCGGTTGTTTTGGGAGATCTTGTCATTAGTCATGAAGGGTCTCGAATTATCAAATATGCGGATGATATTGCGCTATGCATGCCAATTTACAAAGACTGTCAAAATCAGCATATTTACAAAAATCACGAAGCCATCATACAATGGTCGGATATTCACAGTCTCCCCATCAATACAAGGAAGTGCAAAAGTCTAACTATGTCAAAGCGGAAGAATGCTCCCATTGTAAATTTACCGAACATCGAAAACGTTGATAAAATAAGCATTCTTGGTGTTGTGTTCAACAGAAAAGGCACTTGGTCTGACCACATTGACAGAGTGACATCGAATGCATCTAGAAGACTCTTTCCACTAAGATTGATACGGCCATATTTGAGCTATTGGTCCTTAAGAAGAATGTATTTCTGCATCATGAGATCGCTGATCGAATATTCCTTTCCTTTGTTGGTTGGAATGACCAAAAACGATATGTCCAGGCTGATGATGCTCCAAAATCGCTTTCATCGTCTTCTTTGTGGCCGTGGCTGCAGGCATGAATGCCTGCCATCCCTGGACGAGAGACTTATTTCCCAAGCCACCAAACTCTATCGACATGCGATGAATGAGGACCACATATTGAACACTTTACTCTGTCCTATCGCTAGAAGTGGTCGTGTCATCTTGCCACATGTCAATTCTGCACGCAGACTAAATTCATTTACCATCAAAACAGCCATGTACATGAATGAGTCTTTTACACGTATTTGAACATCAAATCACGTCAAGTTATTTTGTCATTCCTTGAAGATATATGAACCTTTATTTATTGCAACTACTCTTTGAAAGTGTCGATTACCATTATTTAAAAATATACACACACATACATAGACTCCGCAGTGCTCCTTGGCTCTCCTTTGCATCGGCAGGGAATAACATCTGTGATTCGACAGAAGAGCGACACCTTGTCCAGAATGGCGCTACGACTACAATCTGTAGATCGTCATACCGCTCTCTTCCTCTTGAAAAACTGCCTCTCCATGCCGAAGCTTCTGTACACTCTGCGGAGCTCGCCTTGGTTTGTGGAGGAAGGCGGCCTGTCACACTTCGATGAGGTCTTGAGATCGGCGGTTTCCTCCGTCTGCAACGTTGACTTTGACGACACAGGTTGGAGGCAGGCTACTTTGCCGCAGAAGTATGGCGGACTTGGTCTCCGATCCGTGTCAGACATCGCTCTTCTCGCCTTCCTGTCATCTTCATTTTCAATTGCATCTCTGATCTTCGACATCCTCAAGTCAAAAGACAAATTGAGTAGTCATAATTCAGCTCTTGAGGTGTGGTCCTCCTCCCGTCTGAGTGTTCCAGATAAGCGCGATATTCAAAGTGAATGGGACAAGCAGCTAGTGATGTTAAACAGGGACCACCTCCGTCACGAACTCGACCAACATCGACTTGCATGCCTAGCTGCTGCTTCTCAGCCGTACAGTGGTGCTTGGCTTCAGGCAGTGCCTTCGACGTCGACCGGTACCCTTCTCGACGATGAGACAACACAGCGTCTCGGTTTGAGTGTATGTGAGCCCCACCCATGCCGTTGCGGTGGCACAGTCGACAAGCGGGGCCTTCACCCGTTGTCGTGTCGTCGCAGTGCCGGCCGTTTCCCGAGACACACGGCTATCAACGACGTTGTGAAGCGAGGGCTGGATGCAGCAATGGTGGCGTCGTGTCTCGAGCCCGTAGGACTCGATCGTGGGGACGGCAAGCGTCCAGACGAGTTGACTCTTTTCCCCTTTTGTCAAGGAAAGTCGCTAGTCTGGGACGCAACTTGCGTCGACTCTTTCTCGTCTACTAACGTGCACGGCTCAGCAGTGGAGGCTGGTTCCGCTGCCACCAAAGCGGAGAAGGCAAAGCTTTCCAAGTACGCCGCCTTAGTCGATCGCTTTGTCGTCCAACCCGTAGCCGTCGAAACGTCTGGTGTCATCGGGCCACTGACACTACCATTCCTCAAAGAAATTGGACGACGCATTGCGTTGCAACGCAATGATAGCAGAGAGAGAGAGAGAGAGTGGCTCTTTCAGCGGCTATCTCTTGCTATCGTCCGCGGCAACGCTATCGCTATTCGACTGGCTGGACGGCTTGATGAACAGTGATTGACAATATTCGATTTGTATTTTATTTTATTTTATAGTGATCTGAGATTTTTGAAACTTGTAATACACATTGCTGTAATGTTCTCTAAGGAGAGTACGTATTTGTCTCCTTGATTCCTGCTATAAAAAGTTGCTTGTGTCTACCTAGAGAACTTTCATCGTCTATTGAAAGACTTACTAAACAACAGCAGCACCGATTAAACAACAGGAGCATCCGATTCGCAAATTTCCAAGCTTTAAAAAAATGTTAAAGCAGATGTGATCTTTTAATTCATGAAGTTGCTCATTAAGCTTCACTCACCATCTCTTAACGGTCAAAGTGACTCAGCTAGGCCTAAGTCACTTGATTAGTTCATCTGTGTTGATATCTGTTATTTTTTAAGTTATTTGAGTATAAGTGATTTCGATTTCATTCCACAAGACTTTAAGGATAAGTTATTAAGTACTGCAGTCAAGTATCTATGAAATTTGAATTTTGCATAGCTCAGTAAATGCCTATGATTTAAGTATATGGTCACTTCAGTAATGGTCACTTCAGATGGTCGGAATATTTATTAGGCATAATCAGCAGAAAGGCAACAAATCAAACAAGCCAAAGATAACAGCAAATAATTTTTGAAAGGCAGATTGATAAAATATAGACCTGATATCGGAAACTCACATACTAAAAAGTGATCACTTTCAAAAGTGATTCCCGACAATAGAGACAATAGACATCAAATATAGACCTATTAAATAATGATATATAACAGATGCTGAAATAAAAGATTGCCAAAATCTATGAAAGCCTCTAAATCTAGTGGACCTGATGGTCTTGTTTACGAATTGTTTAAAAGTAGCAAGGATGAGTAAGTGAAAATGTCACTGTACGTTTCATAATTTATTGGAAAATTATGAAGAGATCCCCTCCAATTTCAAAAGTGTAAATAGAGACAATGTGACAAATTGCAGAAACGTATGTTAATTACTTACATAAATCGTAAATGGAAGACTAAGAAACTCGTTAGATAATTATGTCATATTTCACTATGCACAGACGAGGTTCAGGAAAGGGTAGGCTACTCAGCCTTCTATAGCTAATGCATTATAGACAGGAGAAGTCCAAAAGATATGCAGCAATGAAAAGCGGTCACTGTATGCTTTATAGATTGATTGAAATCATTCGACTCGATACTGAAAGATCTGCTCAAGGAAAATCTGAAAGCAGTACTCCTAAATAGTCAATTTCGATTTTGATTAAAGAAATCATATATAGAAAAACATGCAGATTTTTATATGAAAGTCAAAAAATCTCACGTTTTCACTTAAAAGTGGAATTCCACAAGTCCATAGTCTCTCAACGACTCCTTTTTCCTTATAGGCTATATGAATGATATTCTGCAATTATTTGACAATGGTATTGATTCACGTAATCCAGTGGCATCAAATTATCAGCCATTGTCTATGCAGATGATATACTACTTTTCAGCGAGTCACAAAAAAATAGATTAATAAAACAAATGGAGAGTGAATAACTTGGTCATAAATGTTCATAAAGCAATATCAATAATCAAAAGTCAGTACTTGAAAATTAGTCCCCTTAATATCATGTTCGATGGATCCATCAAAGCAATCGAAATTGTGGAGGAAAATGCATGTAAATGCCTAGCAAAAAGTGGCAGGAAAAATATAGAACATATAGCGCAGTTAGGAATCCTCCAACTGCGCTGTAGAAAATATTTGTTTTTAGTCCACTTTTGCTTTTATTGTCCTATTTGCTGCAATATGTTGATATCTATGTCTTCTTTTTTCATGTGTCCATGTCCAAGTTTGATCAGTGATCGATAGATAATCACTTGCTCATTTTACCAGTCATTTTCAGTTTACGTGGTTGACCAGGTGATGGGAGATCATCTTTCTGAGAAAGTTATACAAAAGTAATCAAAGCTCCCCTTTTCAGTTTAGGCCGATACAATAAAGTAAAAGTTAAACGTATCAAAGACAGGCCTTCGGCTTCCAGCGCCTTCAACGGTCGATGTTTGGATGGCACAGAAGCAGCCTTTGTGAAGGTATATATAAGAGTGAATGATATCAAGAACTTTGTTGGATGTATGATTGGCTGCTGCTGAACTGTGAAGTCAGATTGTAAAAAAGTTATTTATGTTTCCTACTGATTGCTAGCTTCCCAGTGGAAAAATTTTGATAATATGATGCTGGGCCATTATCTTCCCGACAGACAGCTGTTGGGAAGTTGTCGGGAGATGAAAGCCTGTGATCAGTTGTCTCTCCTGTTGGCGAAACTTGGTGGTCCCGATACATTTGCGACAGTTATAAAACTTCTCTTTCAAGTGCCGATCGTGCAGGCGGAAACGTGGAAAGTGATGAACAAGGGAAACTTCTCTCGCCACCAATTATATCAAAGCTCGCCTCTCGCTTCTCCCATCAGCATTCCCTAAACACGGATGAACTTCCTAATGCATCACCACTGAGATGACGTCAATTTCGCATGCAGACTTGGATCATTTTCTCTTCACTTTCTCTACCATTCATTGTGACTGTTTGAGTGCAATCTTCTTCCGTCCAATTTTGCTCAATTCATCGAAGTCCATAATTTTGTGAATAAGCTATGGGTAAGTCATTGACTGCATATGTGTCACATAACTAAATTTTCCAATAAATGTAAAATGTAGGCCTATTGTACTTTCTGTAGTTGATTGTCATCTTATTGAAAAGTTTACATGTCTACATATTGCCCATAATCAACGATAACATTGATTATGGAAATAGAATGGAGGATACTGATAGACGACTAACATATTTTATAAAAAGAATATTTTACATGCTGGTTACGGCTGATGAAACAAGGAGTAGAAAATCTTGTTCTTGATATAATAAGTCATATAATTATGAAGTTGTGGAAGGACCAAATGACCTAAGTACATCCACGGAGTTTTATCCATTGACAATGACATCAATATATTCGGCGAAAATACCGTTTATTCTTTGTAGATTCCTACATGGCAAATGGATAGAAATAGTTGGTATCACATCATAGATTATTTACACTCAAGTATTTAATACCAACAAAAAAAATTAGCCACTAACTATACTTCGTATTAGTTATCTTGCAAAATTTACGGTACCGGTACCAACGAACACTAGTGTTCTTCGATGTTTGTGTGCAAGAAATAAATATCAGTAAATGAGTATATTTGCAATTCATGTAGTATATTTGCAACAATGTTTAAATCATGTCTGATTTTTCTTTTAGAGGTGTAAAATCCGTTATTCATTCTGTCCAGTCTTCTCTGTGGTCTCCTGCTCTGTGGTTCCCTGCTGCAAATCTATCGAATTATCTGGTACTGAAAGGTATGTAAGTCATCACTTCATTATTTGCAAGATTCTAAATGCAATATTTGAGATGTGGGAAATGTAGAAGTTTACAGATCTGCTATAAGTAAAATGTGAACTTTCGGAGAGAGTCAGCAGCTCGCTGTGTGCTGAGATTTCCGAAAATTCAGCAGTTCTCACAATGATTAATCGCAAGCGAAATGTTATCGTCTCTCATATGCTGTATCAGGTTTTGGTGTAAAAATGCATGCACTGTAATTTTGTAGCTTATACTTAATTTTCTACTGATGAAGATCGAAATAGACAACAACAGATTAAAACTATAAAATAATAAAGACAGCTTCATCTTATCATTACAAAAATATTTGGTAAAATTGAGAATTCAATTCAAAAGTTGATATATATTTAATATCTTGGTTTTTTTTAAATTTGGAATATACCGTTGCTCCGAAGTCCGAACTGGCTCAAAACACTGTGAACGACGCAAAATATTAAAATATGTCAATAAATGTTCCTAATCAATGCAATTTAAAGGAATAATCGTGCCTACACTTGAAGAAAGATACGCGCAAACCGAACTTTCCACTGTTTTTCTTCAAACATAAAGGGCTCAGTTTTTTATCACCTTTCTTAATTTTAGCAGATATTTTCAAAGCGATAAGATAAAGCTGCCTTTCTTGAGGCACGGGGCTAGTTCATAGCTATGGACCAGTTCTGAGTTTTGGCTAGTTTAAATTAAATGGTTACCCAATTTGCAATTTAGAAAATGCAGAAATTTGTGCAATAATATAATTGAAAAATAATGATAATAGAGATAATGATATAATTAGGATATTAAGAAATACTTGCATTGTAATTACATATTCAATGTTTATCGAGGAATCACTCATCTAGGATCATCCATCTGTTATCAACACATACGTTCTAAACCTACTCATTAAACAATAATTCAAGTAAATATTCCGCTGATGATTTTAAATATTGTACGAAATTCACGAAAGGAAATAATAACTGTACGAAATAGCTTGTAAAATAAATGTGCGATGTAATTACTAAAAAATATTTTGTTTTTGCATCATTTTATATTATTTGAAATCAAATGTCTTTTTTCTTCACGTTTTATTCTTTTATCAATGTCCAAATCATTACTGAAAAATAATCTGCAATTGAATTATAATACAAATGTGGAATTTTGTTCCGCAGCACTTCTAATTCTATCGTTCAATCGAGTGAAAAGCGTATTAAGATTATTTAATGAAGATTTAAGAAACAATGTACAATCTTACGTAAGATAGCCTTTGATATTTATGACTTAGCATCATATCTTGATACTGTAGACAAGCTTTGCTCAATTACATGCTGTATTTCATACAACAGCCCGGTCTAAATTATAAGTTTTACTATAAATAGATGTAATATTTTGCAGATAAGATAGGATTTTAGTATATTCAATTTTGTCTCAAAAAATAATTAGTGAGTGCATAAGTACATGCATTTCAACAATCTGAATAAATGATACAAATTTTACATCAAGTTACTTCTTTGTTGTAATTTTTGATAAAAATAAGAGGACAAACTTAATATTTCGACCATGAAGTGGCCATCGTCAGAAATCTATTTACTCCAATTTCTGCATTAGATTCAAATTACAAAAACACACAAACGATAGTAGGCTTTATAACGCATAAAATCCTAAATGAACAAATACCACGGTAAAGAAAATCAGTCAGAAATCTTAAGACTCCATAAACAAGGCAAATAGTAATTGCTCTCTAGATTAGAAAATCAGACCTTCTTCTCTATTTCTTTAGTATTGTATATAGCTTACCATCGTTTGTATGTTATTGTAATTTGAATCTGATGTAGGAATAAGATTTAATAGATTTCTGACGATGGCCACTTCAGATGGTCGAAATATTAAGTTTGTCCTCCTATTTTTATCAAAAATTTTACAATGGTGAAAAATAATGCAAGTAAAACATCGCAATTGTCTTCCATGTCATGCTACTCCCATGCTTTCCTTTCGTAAGAATATGAACATGCTTCCACCCCAACTTAGCGATTTTTTATTCTTGTATGTATGTAGAAACATCAACATTTATTAGACAAACATTATTGATCTTAGAAGTTTGAAAATTAATTTATTACTTCCTTACGATTATGATAATATGGAGGCATGATATTTCCAATTGCATTTGGCTTTCTCAGGAATCAAAGGAAATTTTGTACTACCGGTACCCAATATTTCGGCATTCATAATCAAGGGTGAGAGGATAGATGCACGGTGTATGTCAATTTGTGTACAAAATGAGAATAAGTAGGCCTACAGGCTGTCTGTAGGTTATATAAACTGACATCTGCGTTGAATTAGCCTGTCCGTGTATTTATTGTTACCCTTGATGAAGAATACCGAATGGGTAGGCCTAATCACTAATACTCATGTAGGCCCACATGTAGGCAACATGTAACTTAGGAATAACTCTAATGAACATACGTGTACTTAATAATTTAAAAAACTCACATACTTCATGATTTCAGAGAAAAACTTCTTTTATTCCGATGATAGGTTCAATTTCTCGAATCTAGAAGTCACCATGTTCGATCACAAATCATGCAATCAACCACTATCTCAGGACAAAGTTGAGACTCTTACCAGTAGGCTTAATTGTATTGGATTTTGTTGAAAATATGATTTATCAGGAAATTGCGAAGTTGGTAATGCTAACCCAATAAATGTGCTTGAAAATGTTTCTCATTTGCTAGAATCAATTTTAGCTTCCTGAAGCCGAAATATTTTTTTTAATACATCGTACTGTCATTTTCATTTTTTTGTCTTCCAGAATCCCTACACCGTCAATAAGTCGCTGAGAACGTCGAGAAAGCAGAGGTGAAGGATCCCATTTACTTTACGCGAATGACCTGAACTGTGGAAGAAAGAACAGGAGGCGCCTGTGGTAATTCCTCTGCTGTATGAAGCATACTATAATAAATATTGAAGTGAAGTACTATTGTTCTCGTTGTTCCGCTCTTGTTTCATGGGTGATAAGAAAGTGAGGAAGAGGTGGAAGGAGGAGAAGTAAGAGGTTCCATAGTGATATCAAACTTATAATATTCTTTTTGCTATAATACAGAAAGGGCATGACGAATTAACCAGCAGTAACAAAATTTTGATCGGTGTCGGGTGAGCGTTGGCGTGTATTGGGCGCGTATTGGGTGAGTGTTGGCAACTCATGTTGGGCCGATACAAATGCGCTGGGCCACTTTGCTTATCGGGCCAACATCAGATGGATGATATTGGGTCGACAGAATTTTTTCCACTGGGTT
>CAJQUW010003405.1:0-74581 GCA_907163375.1 Prostheceraeus crozeri
AAATCATGACCGTTCCAGGACACTGAAAATCATAAAAGTTAAGAATCTCAAATTTGTGAATTACAATTTTTACCTTGAAAATCATGACCGTTCTAGGACACCGAAAACCCGGACACCGAAAAAATCATAAAAGTTGAGAATTTCAAATTCATGAATTTTATCCATCTTTCAGGTTTTTAAAATATATCATGTGACTAGCGAACCGAAGGTTCAGGGCTTCGCCGTTAAAAATATTTCTTTAAAAATGGAAGAAACAAAAGTGGAAGGAACTTCAGAAATGGATGAAACAAAAGTGGAAGGAACTTCAGAAATGGAAGGAACCTCAAGAATATATCCTTCGTTATCTCAATTAAACTTTTACGGAGCAGCGTGTCTTCTTTCTTTTTCTCTCTCTCTCGTTCCTGTCTGTTACAGGAATATTGTATTCACAATGACATGCATTCTTTAAAACAATTGCTTGTCTTCAATGAGAAAAAATCCCATATGCTTTTAATATAATGACCTTGAACGCTAATGGAAAAATACACCAACTGTCGCACCATAATCGACAGCCATGTCGACAAACTTTCTGACATCGGCGCGACAGTTGGTGTATTTTTCCATTCAAGCAATGTCGCATGAATGATTGTTATTGAAACCAAAATGAAGAGAAATGCTCATTCATTTCTCTTCTCTCTCATATGTCTATTGTGTTTAGATTGTATTTGTTCTTTTGTTTTCATAGTGTGAATGAGATTTCACAACTCGCATTATGCGCTATTGTCTGTGATTTCCTTCACCCCTATCAGCTGAAACAATTTTAGCAGCTGCTACACGCTAATTCTTTTGAGAAAGTTCTGAAATAGATTTTATTCCATTTAAAATGAGAAACATTAGAGACATTCTAAAAATATACGGCAAACAAAACCACATTAAATTTCGATTTAAATGAGATTGCTAAGCAATTGGGAATAAAGAATTGACACATATTGATGAGTAATGACTTACTATTGATAAAAGATGTACGAAACACCAACTTTACTAATACAATGCAACAATGTAACGTTTAAATTTAGATTAAATTAAATCATTTCAAAATTGAATAAGTAGTAAAGAAAGACATCATTAGAGACCAGTTTTTAATCAATACCCCCCTCCCCCAAGTAGTAAGGAAAGTCATCATTATAAAAATGTTTTAAATCAATACCCTTCTGACTAAGTAGTAAGGAAAGACATCATTAGAGAACAGTTTTAAATCAATACCCCCCCTCTGACTTCTAGGGGCTCCCTTAAGAAATTTTTTTATTATAAAATGAGCAACATAAATGAGTTTTTTAAATTATATGGAACACAGACAACAACGAATTTCGATTTAAATAAGATTGCTAATCAATTAGGAATAAAGAATTTTCATGTTCTAATGAGAAACGAATTACAATTCCTAAAAAATAGGCCAACAGGAACCTTCAGTTCCCGGAACAAAGTTCCATCAATAATTGTAAATTTCATAACGAATCTTCACACTTCAGACCAAAACGGCGTACATTGGTCAGCAGGTATCTTTAGTAAAAACGGAGATAATTATTATTTTGACTCATACGGGCTTCCACCTAAAAATGAAGTAAAAGAATTACTTGGAACGGGAACATACAATACGTTTCAAATTCAAAAACCGGGAACAACTTATTGTGGACAATTATGTCTTTATGTTTTATTTAAATTACAAAAAGGAGTACCATTTCTAGATATTATGTTAGAGTTAAACAATCTATAACTCAAGCGAAGCTAGCTAAAGCGCCACCTAAAGGTTAAAGCTCTGTTTTCTGTAATTCATTTTGATAAAAACGGCCTCTGATATCCTCATTATCTAAATCTTTAATTTCATAAGTAATCGGATAACTTTGATTTATTTTGCAAACTTCAAATATTTCTTTAGTCCAATAGCCAACAAAGCCTTTTTCAAATTTATTCTTATATTTAAATATTCTAACTCTATCTCCAATTTTAAATTTCGGCTTAAGTTTCTGCAAATTCGGATTACTCTCATTGGAATAATTATTCTCGAATATTTTCTTTCGTATTAAATCAGGGTCGTCAGAAGCATTCTTTGGGGTTTCTTCAATACCTGAATGAACTTTATTATTGTACTGCTCTACAATTCCTGGTAATATTTTTAACCATTTCTGATTTCCTTGCTGAGTAAATTTTTTGAAAATTATATTTTTCAACGTCCGATTGAATCTTTCTATCACTATATTTTTTCCTGCGTTTTCAGTTGAATAAACAGTTTCAAATAGTGGCTGAACATTTCTGTTATAAAATTCCGACCCTTTATCAACAAACAATTTTTTTGGCTTTCTATTACTTTCTTTAAAGATTTCTTCAAACGCATATTTAACTGATAGACCACTTTTATTTTTTAAAGGTTTTACCCAAGCATATCGTGTATATAAATCTATAACGGTCAATGCGTATTTGTAGTCAGACTTTGTCTTAGAACCTTCGGTTCGGTCCCTTTCATTCGGCATATGAATAAGATCAGCACTCCAAATATCATCTTTATTAAATACTTTTACTTTTAATAAATATTTAGGCTTTCTATATTCTTTATGAATTTCAGATGCATAAACGTCTGAATTATGATTTTCATTTAAACCCTGACCGAATAATATTTTAGCTTGTAAAGCTTTCTTAACAAACATTCTTTCAATTTTTTCTCTAAATGTAGGATTTTGAATACTATCTAATTCTTGAATCATCTTCTTATCAGCTGCATGACGAGAACTTAGATCATGATTTCGATAAGCTAAATCATGCCTGTAAGCGGCGGCATCTACTCTATTTATTGGTTCTTCACCTGGTTTCGGATTATTATTCTCATCTAGTCTTATATCTAATCGAGTTCCTGGACCAGTATATGAATGACCAGGAAGATGTTTTTCTTTCGAATATTTACTCCAAATAAATCCAGGAAAGTTTTCTAATGTTTTTTGTATATCACCACCGAAGTGGTATGGAACTTTGTTCTTGTCACCTCCAATATGCTGACAGTTTGAGTTTTTATTTTTGTTTAATAGATAATTCAATAAATCTAAATTAGAAATTTTTAATTTAGTTAAATTTTCGGAATTTGTAGAATTCATTTTAAAAGATAAAAAAATTTAAAAGATAAAATAAAAGTTTTACCGAATCGGAGCGAAGCTCCTCAGGTTATTACCTTATCATACTAGGACTTAGATATATTCCAGAACCATCTTTAGTTTCTTTAATTTCAATTAAATCATCAACATTGTGGAGAATATTTTTAAGAACTCGTTTTCCTTCATCAACTAATTTTAATTTACTAATAAAATTATCTACTACTCCTTTTCCTTCGGGCGAAGCCCTGGAAGACATCTCCGTTGACCCATGAACCGATGTCCCTTCACCCCTAGCAACTTTCTCTAACTCTCTATTATGACGTTTTTGTTCTTCTAATGCTGCCTTCTCTGATTTATTTTTATTTACTGCTTGGACAATACCAGCTGTCCCACCTGCAACACTTCCTGCTGCAGCTATGCCACCTATTATTAGTGGAATTAATGGGAGAATACCGCCATTCTTTTCTTCTTGTAATTGAATATTCTCTATCATTGGTTTACTTATGTAATACTTTTTTTTGTTAATCGTAATAGTTTTAGGGGTATTTTTGTCAACAATATTACGTAATTTTAATTCAACAGTTTTATTATTAATATTACTTTTCGCTTGCGACATTTTTAATAAAAAATTTTAAGTTATCAAAAATTTAAATCTATTCTAGTTATGAAAAAATTTTAAGTTAAGAATTTTTTTAATCTATTCTAGTTATGAAAAAATTTTTAAGTTAAGAATTTTTAAGTTAACAAAAATTTTAATCTATTCTAGTTATGAAAAAAATTTTAATTAACCTATCGGAGCAAAGCTCCTCTGGCTTTAGCCGATCCTAACCATCTTTCCATTAAGAATTTCAATAGAATATTTTGCATCTTCTAGCAATAAACCATAAGCCATCAATGAAGTTGTGGAATCTTTTTTTTCAATATTAATTGTTACATCACAACCATTTTTAATAATATCTTCTGATTGTGCACTTAAATCGAAGCAGAAAATTGGATATAAATGTCTCCAATCTCCAGGAGTTAATTGTGGTTCAACTCCAAATTCTATACAAAGATTTCTATAAGAATCATATCCTTCCATAAATTGATTATTGGTATCATCGAATCTTAATGGATCAATTGGATATCGAGTTTGATTTAATGAAACTTGTAAACTTCGAATTGTATTAATATGGAAGATATTATTGTTCTTATCAAAACTTGGAGAATTATTTCTTTGAAATGTTAGTAATAAATATCTTGGAGTATTCGCAGTTCTAGTAAAATGCCAGTTAAATCTTTGTTCGGAAAAAGTTACTGAACTAGCAGTTCTCTTTAGAAAATTAACTGGAATTGGTTTGTTAGTATTTAATCTTTTTGCAATAGCTGTTTCAACCTCTAAACTAGGAGTAATATGCTTAATCCACCATTCAAGTCTATCAATTTTTAAATATGCTTTTTTCCCAGTCTTACCAAAAAAGATTAATTCATTATTTGCTGTACGATGAATTATTAATTTAAATTTTAATTGATATGATATTTTATCATAATCTAAATAACCGAATAATGGAGACAATGACCAATTTACTGTCTGTTTACTTTTTTTGTTAAATTCACGTCTTTCTTTATATGCTTCATTATTTGTTTTATTTAAATGTTTTGCAATATTTTCTACATCTTTCGCAATTCCTGCGGCATCTGTTCCAGCGTGAGTTAAATCATCAATAATTATACCATCATTAGTATCAGGAAACCAACCTTCGATTTCATACTTTTTATTATTTTCACCAATTGTTACAAATCTAAGCATTGTATCAATTACACCTGGGGAATCACTTATTGTTTCTATATTTTGAGTTGCAACATCTAAACGCATTTGTGTAAATAAACTTGGGAAAAAATTATTCTCTAGTGTAATATTATCGGTATCTGGTAATGGTGTTGTAAAATTAGCATCACTATATAAAGAATATTCGCAGTGTAAAAATGAATCAGGTAAATATAAATAACTCTGCTGATTATCAACTTCAAAGATTAAATCTCCTCCAGTGTTTACTCTACTGGAAGATCCGGGATTCATAGCAATTCTTATATAGTCATTCTTTTTTTGATTGTAACTGGTGAACGGGGGATCATCTAATCTAAATTTATTTTCGATAAGCGAAGACATTTTTATAAGAAATAATTTGACTTTTTGTTTTTCTCACAGATAGAAAAAAAATTTTTATTAAATATAATTTTAGAATTTTACTAAATATAATTTTAGAATTTTACTAAATATAATTTTAGAATTTTGCTAGACCAGCTCCGCTACAGCTTTGCTGGTTAGACAGAAGGTTGCTGCTCACGCCATTACCTCTTATTTCTTCAATTGTTTTTTCATTATGTTTACTATCAGACGGAGCTCCGCTCCTCAAGGTTTCCCCAACAGCTATGTTAGCAATTTTGTTTTTTGTTTCATCTGAAAGTTTTTTTAATTTTTTTAGTTCTTCAGAATCATTCTTGAGTTTACGAATAGCTTCTAGTTGTTTTAATTCGTTTTGTGATTTAACAGCATTTGATATTGCACTAGCTGTACTACCTATAGCAGCTGCTCCTTTTGCAGCAGATGTAATCAAATCTTTATTATTTTTAATTAAGTTAACGATACTACCAATACCAGAAAAGATGCCATCCCCTTCTTTTTGGACGGCACCTGCGGTGCCTAGGAACTTTTCTGTTCCGACTGTTTCTCTATTATCATAATGATAAACAGGATTCATACGTGGTTCATGAGAAATTTTTTGATTTGAAGCAAAATGTTTAAGATTGTGTTTATAAATTATAGGCATTTTTTAGGAATAAATTTGACTTTTTGGGAAAAATATAAATACGGGTGAAGCGCGAAGCGCGAAGCCCTGGAAGACATCTCCGTTGACCCATGAACCGATGTCCATTATAAAAAAAAATGTTTATTTTTTGTTCTTAACTTTTGCAGATTGCGTTTTTGGTTTAACTTTATCAGGAACCAAACCTGCATCAATCATTCTTTTTATTCTATGATTTTCTTTCATAATATTTCTTTCTTTTATTAACTCTTCTAATTGTTTAATTCTTTTAAAATTATTAGCTCTAATTTTATCCATTTTTAAAATTATATACTTTTATATACTTTTATATATTTATACTTTTTTTATTTTTAAAATTATATTTATATTTTTGTATTTTTTAAATTATATTTATATTTTTTATGATTTTTATTTTTTGTAGGTAAAAAATATTTAAATTAATATTTACAATACTCGTTTAAGATTTACGTTTATGAATATCTAACAACTTCGAGATAACTTTATTAATTGCCTGTTGCACTTTATCTATTGCGTCAAGCAGCGTGTGATGTACTTTAATTTCTCTTCTATTAACTTGCATTTTCTGCTGATTAATCTTCAACGCCGTTTTAAGAGCATTTAACTTAATTTTAAGAACATCTAATTGTCTTTTAACAGCATCTAACTGTTCTTTATTTTCTTTAGAGTTTTCTTGTAAATTTTTCTTTAATTCATTTTCTAAATTGATTTTAAGAGTTTTCATTTTATCAACTTTTTCATTAAGTGAGTTTACTTCATTTATTATTCTATTCATCTTTTTCATTTGTTGAGTAATTTTAGAACTCAATTCATCAACACTTTTTTGGAATGTAGTTTGTAACTGTTTTAAATTTTTTTTAATTCTTTCAGGTAGTTTTTCTATTTCATCTTCTAATTGTTCTTTTAACATTTTTATCTGATGTTTATTTTTAATGACTGCAGATTTTAAATTTAAAGAAAGTAATATTAAAATTTTTGATTGTTCTGAAATCTTTTTAAAAGTTTTGCTATATCTGCTTCTAGCTCTCTATCCTTTTTATCAAGTTTTAATAATTTTTCGTTTAATGATTTGTCATTAAGTTTAAGCAACTTTAATTCGTTCATCAGCGGAACCAAAACATCGTTTATATATTTTTCTTTTAATTCATTGATTTGCGTATCAACATATTGTTTATTTGTTAACTCTGTATTTTGTTGTGGAAGAATAGAAAGATGTAATGGTCCAGATAAAACGTCTCCAGTTTTCATGATATAATTTTCTATCTCTATTTCTAATTCACGATTATTCGGGATATATGCACCTCCACCAACATTTGGTAACATCATTTTTAAACAATAAAAATAAAATTTTTTCTGATTATAAAAAATACATAAATTATAAAAAATACATAAATTATAAAAATACATAAATTATAAAAATACATAAATTATAAAAATACATAAATTATAAAAATACATAAATTATAAAAATACATAAATTATAAAAAATAAAATTTTTCCTAATAAAAATAAAAAAATGGAAATGACTCAAATTTGTCAAGTTTGCAATATGCGTTTTTTAAATCAAACACTATTATATTCTCATATGAAAAACACACCATGTGGTATGCATATGAATCAATTACAACCTAATAATATACAACCTAATAATATTCAACCTAATAATATTCAGAATAATATTCAACCTAATAATAGTATTCAGTATAATAATATTCAATCAGAGCAACCATTACAAAGATTAAAGCATTTATTTATTTCAGATAAAGAACAAAATCTTTATACTGCTAGAATAAATACACCTAGGCAAAATACTGCTAGAATAAATACACCTAGGCAAAATACTGCTAGAATAAATACACCTAGGCAAAATACACCTAGGCAAAATAATAATAATTATTTAGCACAAAATAATAATGTAGCACAAAATAATCCTTTTGTTCAAAATAATCCTTTTGTTCAAAATAATAATGTAGCACAAAATAATTATATTGATAAAAATCAATTTGTTGAAAGTAATAACAAAAAAATATGTTCCGGATGTAATAAAAATATAACATCAAAAAATTTTGCACGTCATTTAAAATTATGTGAACAAACAGAAGAGGTTAAAAAAGAAAAAAAAGATAAATTAAAAGATCAGTTATGTCGTAATTGTAATAAATATTTTACAAATCAAGGAATTACTAATCATTATAATTCTTGTATAAGTTCTACAAGACAATGTACAAGTTGTCAAATTACTAAACCTAAGACAGAGTTTTATGATAGTAAATATCAGTGTAAGGATTGTTTAAAAGAAAAAGTTAAATGTAGAGGTTGTCAAAAAATTATATTAAAGAAAAATTTTCAGCGACATGTAACACTATGTCCAAAACTTAATCAACAAAATAATAATTTATGTCAAAATAATAATTTATATTAGTATTTCAACTAAAATAGTTGTATTTCAACTAAAATAGTTGTATTTCAACTAAAATAGTTGTATTTCAACTAAAATAATCTTATATATATTAAAATATTATTTTTTATAAAGAATAAAATATTATTTTATTAAAATATTCTTAAGCATTCCGGAAGAGAGGAGAGGTTCGGAACATACTTCTTTTGAGTATAGGAACAAAAAGTCCGACACATTCCGGAGGTTCTACAGAGGTTAAAAACACTCATAAGAGTGTAAGAATGCGAGTCCGGAATTAAAAAAATAATAATTCCTAAATTTTTATTTTAAAAATAATAAATGAATAAAAGCGAAAATTTGGAAGATTTATATTCACCGGTTTTAATTAAAAGTGATAAAAGTAATAAAAGTAATCTAAGTCGTCATAAATCTCTTAATGCAATAAACGAAATAATAAATAATTATATGAATAACACTGAGTTTCAAGATACACTAACCCCTCAAGATCCGAATCTAAAAGATATTAATAATATTGTAGATAATCCTATATATAATACTAGATATAATAATAATATAGATAAAAATATATATAATAATATAGATAAAAATACATATAATAATATAGATAAAAATACATATAATAAAAGACATTTAGAGACACTACCCCCTAATTCATCTCTTAATAAAAAAATACCACAATCAGATCTTACACGTCTTTGGAATTTTTTAAAATTTCATTGTATAAAAATATTGTTAGCATGTATTTTAATATTTTTTATTTATCATCTTGTTATATGTATTGGAAATCAATGGGGTTACTTTCTAACAGAGGAACAAAAGAGAATAATTTTTTATAACCAAGAAAAAAAAACTTTTAAAGGATGGAAGACTGAGGAAGATAAGATTAAGGATAAAACTAATAATAAAAATATTAAACAAGGTAAAATGTATCAAGAAAATTTACATTTCATTGTTTACGGTAAAACTGGAAGTGGTAAGACTACGTTTATTAAAAAATATATAAACCAATATTATAAGGATGAAACAAAAGTACATATTTTTTGTATGCATACTTCTGAATGGCCAACTTTTACAAACGTCTATAATGATAAACAATTAGATGAGTTACAAGATATGGAAAGTTTTGCTGGTACACCTGAAAATAAATCTTTATTAATTTTAGATGATGTTGCAAGTTTATCAAAACAAAAAAATATGTCAGAAATATTTACAAAAGGAAGACATCAAAATATTCAAATAGTTGTATTAGCTCATAAAGCTTGTGATGTAGATAATAAGATTAGAGAAAACATTCAAACATTTTTTACAACTACACAAAATAATGCAGCATTCTTTAATGATATTAATAAAAATTATAAAATGAATATGCCTTTATCATATTATACACATCATAAATATGGAATAATACGTGTTGACACCATAAGTGAACATATGCAAGTATATGATAAAGATTTAAATATATTAGTAGATACCGAACATGAAATCTATAATAACTCTCAAGATTTTGATATTAGAATGTATGCAAATACAAAACATTTATCAAATCAAGTTATAGAACAAATAATTATCTTTTTAGAGTCTGAAGCAAAAGTACCACTAAAAATTATTCCTGATACATTTTATTTTTATTTTGATCATTATTTAAATGCAAAATTTGGTATACCAATACCAAAAAGATTACAAGATAATGAAACATTAAACTATTTAAAAATTGCAATAAATGATGTTAGAAACGCTTTAAGAAAAGCAACACCAATAATATCTGATGTTAAATCTACATTTTCTGATGCCAAATCTACATTTGTTGAAGCCAAAAAAACTTTTAATGATATAAAACCATTAATAAATGGTGTAAGTGAAATACTTAATAATTAAACAAATTTATCATAATCAAACCGAAGGTCCTAGGGCTTCGCACGATTTTGCAGATATATTAGTATTTTTTTTCTCTAAAAATTAAAACAAAAATTTTTTTTTAAAAAAAAACTAAAACACAAATTTTTTCTTTAAAAAATAAAAAATGAAAAAATTTTATTGTGTCTTATGTGAAAAAAAATTGCAAACAAAAAGAAGTTATCAATCTCATCTACAAAGTAAAATGCATTTACAAAATGTAGAACGAGTTGATGAAGGAAATATATTAAAATTAAATAGTTATAAAAACTATCTAGAAACATTGCCTACTGATATAAAAGTTAAAAAAATGTTTGATGATTATTCACATTCGGAATATAAAAAATTTTTTAATAGTGAAGATGAAGCCGTAACAGATATAAAATATTTATTTAGCGATACTGATGAATTTAACGAAATAGATGAATTTGATGAAGCCGTAACAGATATAAAATATTTATTTAATGAATCGGTTGAATCGGTTGAATATAATGAAACCGATAAAACTTTTTCTGATATTCTAACCAACTTTTATAATATATTTAAGAAATCTTTCAAATGTTATATGAATGTAGAAGTACTTTATACAAAAAATGGACCTGATGGAATTCCTGAAGAAATAATACAAGGACATTTTACAAATTCGCAAGAAATTCATAATGTAAATGATATACAACCCATATTTGAATCGATGATACTTAAATTAGAAAATTGTATAATTGAAGCCCAGTTACGTGAATCTGGTTGGAGATTTGTTAAAATAATATCTAAGAAAATAGTAATTGATAAATATAAAAATAATACTGGTGGTAGTTATGTTCCTTTACCTTTCAGTTCACCTCAATTAATCAACATAAAAAATGAAGATGATTATTGTTTTCTGTGGAGTATTATAGCACATTTACATCCTGCAAAATATCATAAAGAAAGACTAAGTCATTACAATAAAGAAGAATACATAAGTGAATTTGATCTTTCTGATGGCTTAGATGAATTTCCATATGATTATAATAGGTTACTAAAGTTTCATAAAAAGAATAAAAATTTAATTGAAGTAAATGTTTTTGAATTAAATGTGAATTATGTTTCTATTGGTAAAATTACTCCACTTTACTCAGATTCAAAAAAATTTTATTTGAATAATAAAAATTTATGCCAATCAGAAATAGTATATAATGATAGAGGAAATTACATGCATCATAATATTTTTTACCAAGGAAATATAATATGTACTGAAAAATTTGAACTTGTTAAAACACTATCACCAATAATGATTAATCATAATAATTATAAAGGACGTACTGATGATTATAATTACAAATATTCATCTTTATCTTCAGAATACCAACAAAAATTAGAAAATTTAAATAAAAGTTTACAAAAATGTAAAATAGATTATCAACAACAAACAAAAATGTTACTACAAGAATATCACCATAAATATCAAAATAAGATAGAAACAATTCAAAAATTAAATGAAGAAAATAATAAAGAATTAAATAATGAAGAAAATGAAACCAAACAAAAAATAAATGAATCTTTAAAAAAATGTCTACAACAATATAAAGAACAATATGATAAAGAATATATTTATCAGCTACAAATATTAAATCAAAATTATTATCAAAATACATTTAATCTTACAAAAGAAATTAATGAAACACATGAAATATATAAAGATGAATTTGAAAAACTAGAACAGTCAAAACAACCAGCACAAGCGAATATATTATATTATCAGGGTCATTTTATATTGTGTAAAGATGTTTCTATATTTACAAAAACTTCAGATAATAAAAATTTTCCTTGTCTTCAATGTATGACAAGTTTTAGAACTTTAGAAGAAATGAATAGACATTTGGAGAATTGTCAACAAAACGAAGCAGTTCAAAATACTTTTCCAAAAGATGATTATTTAGAATATAATAAATGGTATTTTAAAAATAAAGTACCCTTTACTATTTATTGTGATTTTGAAGCATATAATGTTAATATGACACAAAATCAAACGGAAAGTTCCAGGGCTTCACCCGATTCTGAAAATTATAATTCTGAAAATTATAATTCTGAAAAAAGTGCGCCTGGAAAAAGTGCGCCTGGAAAAAGTTCAACTGAACAAAGTAAAGAAAAATATTTATTTGAACAAAAACCATTATGTTGGGGAATGTACATTCATTCGAATTATCCTGAATTATTTAAATCAGAATATTTACAATACTATGGTGAAGACAGTTCAGAAATGTTTACAAAGAAAGTAGAAGAATTACAAGGACGTTTTTCACAATTGCTTGAAACAAATAAACCAATGATACCATTAACGGATGAAGAAAGAAAAGAATTTTATGATGAAATAAATTGTTATTACTGTGGAAAAGGTTTTACAAATAAATATAAAACTGGCAGAGGTAGATATATTGATAAAGTAAAAGATCATGATCATCTAAATGGATTATATAGAGGTGCAGCACATAATTCTTGTAATCTTAATGCTAACAAATTTAAATATAACTTTGTTCCTTTATATTTCTATAATGGTTCTAAATATGATTTCCATCTAGTAATGAAAGATTTATTTTCATCTGAAAAATTACAACAACAAAAAATAAATGTACTATGTAAACAAGAAGAAGAATATTTTTCAATGCAATTAGGTTGTATTAGAATTTTAGATGCATTTAGATTTTTTACTCCTTATTCATTAGATGTTATGGGAAAAACTTTGAAACCTGAACAATGTAAAATATTAAATAAATATAATTTAAAACCTTTAAAAGGAATATTTCCGTATGAGTACATAACTGGAGATTTTAATTCTGTGAATAAAATTATGGAAGAAGAACAACTTCCTCCAATAAATAAATTTAAATCAACATTAAAACAATCACAATTATCTGAAGAAGATTATGCAGAAGCTGAAAAAAATTGGAGAGAGTTAAATTGTAAAACAATGTATGATTATACAATGAAATATCTACAGATAGATGTATTAATACTAGCTGATCTTTTTGAAAACTTTCGTGATATGTGTTTAGAATATTACGGAATAGATCCATGTTATTGTTATTCTACACCAGGTTTAACATGGCTAGCAGGATTAAAACATACTGGTGTTAAACTTAAACATTATAAAGAAAATACATATGATAAATTATTATTTTTTGAATCTGGAATTAGAGGTGGAGTTTCATCAGTTTTAGGTAATAGATATGTTAAATGTTATAATAAGAAAGTAAATCCACAAGAATATGGAATAATGAAACCTTTATCTCCAGAAGAAAAAGAAAAAATATTAGAAATTTTTCGAACGAAACGAGAAGGAGTAGAACGTGAAAATGCAATTGATGAATTCATGAGAGAAAACTATTTATTATATTATGATTTTAATAGCTTATATTCTTCTTGCATGATACAAGAATTACCAACAGGTGAAATGACATGGTGTAATAATCTTGTTTATCAAAGAACATATGATGGTGAAAATAATTTTGGTTATGTATATGAAGTTGATTTAGTATATCCTGATTATATAAAAGACGCATCAAAATATTATCCTTTCTGTCCAGAAAACAAAATTCCCAATATAGAAGATTTTTCAGATTATCAAAAATCTATAATTCCGAAAAAATACAGACCAACAAAAAAACTTATGTTAACACAAAGCAATAAAGGAAAGTATGTTGTTGAAGGAAGAATGCTAGATTGGTATTTAAATCATGGCATGATTCTCACCAAAATACATCGAAAACTAGAGTATAGAAAATCTAAATGGTTAAAAAATTATATAGAGTTCAATATTGAAAAACGTAAAATAGCTAAAAGAAATAAAGATGATTTTGGAAACGTTTTCTTCAAATTAATGAATAATGCATTTTATGGTAAGACTTTAGAAAATGTGCGTAATAGACAAAATATTGAAATAGTTTATGATAGAGATAGATTTCAAAATTTAACAAGGAAACCTACATATAAAAGAACTACTAGATTCAGTGATGAACTTTGTGCTGTTCATCTAAGAAGAAGCATTGTAAAACATGATAAGTTTAATTTCATTGGTTTCACTATATTAGAATTAGCTAAACTATTTATGTATAGTTTTATATATGATTATTTAGCACCTGCTTATGGCAAAAACTATAAATTACACTTTACAGATACCGATTCTATTTTCTTAGAATTAACAGTACCATATGGTTCTTCACTTGATAAAGAAATTAATAAAATAAAAGATATTATTCATCCTTCTGATTTATGTAAAGTAAAAGATGAATTAGAAGGAAATGAAGATTTCATAACAGAAGCTATATTTTTAAAATCTAAATGTTACTGTTATGATACAACTAAAAATATTAAAACACATAAAACATTAAAAGGAATTTCAAAGGCATCAGTGGCTAATCAAATAACATTTCAAGATTATAAAAATGCATTATTTAATAATGAAATAAAAACAGCATATAATTATAGACTTAATTCAAAGAAACATAAAATGTATTTAAAAGAAGAACATAAATTAGCATTAGATCCATTTGATGATAAAAGAAAAATTTTACCTGATGGAATAACTACTTTACCTTTTTAATTTTCTAATTTCTATTTTCTAAATATAACAATATAACAATATAACAATATAAAAATATAAAATATTATAAAATAAAATAATAATATAAAATTATCATATAAAAATGGATAAAGTTAGAGCTGATAATTTTAAAAGAATAAAACAATTAGACGAATTAATAAAACAAAGAAATATTATGAAAGAAAATCATCTTCAACATAGAATGACAAAAGCTGGTATTCAATCTGATATGTTTGATAAATTAAAAATAACTGAAGAAGTAAAAACTGATTATGAAAAAACTGTCGAACCATTTAAAACTCTTGAAAAGGAACTTAATGAAAAACGTGTTGATATAGCGGATCCTGTACTTAAAACACTATTAGATGACTATGGTTTATTAGAGGCAAACATAGATAAAAAATTACCAAAATCTATGTTATTCGAACATTCTACTTTCCTTTTAGATAAAAAATTATTTGCAAGATTTTATCTTGGTGGTAAAGAAATATTTCCACAACCTTTACGAGGATTAATTTTTACTCCAGATAAAAAACCTATTAGTTTAGATAGAAATTTTGTTGATCTTTTAAGAGGAGCAGATTTAAAAAATTATGCTGTAGAAGATCTAATAAAATATAAAACTATATTAGATAGAGTTGGCACAGTAAAAACTCTTAGACGTTATAAACAATTAGAAAATTTATTATCAACGGGAGTTAAAGTAGGGAAAGGTTTATCTGAAAAACAGAAAACAAAAAAACAGAAAACAGAAACAACCATATTTTTACCAGATGATCCACAAGAATTACTAAATAGATTAAATATTTTAATATCTGCAATAAAAGAAGGACATAATTCTAGTTTCAATGAAATTCATGCTATATTGAAAAGACTGTTAGAAAAGAAGATTCTAAATGAAGAGGATTATAAAAGTGTAGCTGAAATATGTTGTTTCTAATTTTTTATAAAAAATATTTATTTAATTTTTTAGTTTAAAAATGTGTTCAGCAGATTTAGACAAAATTAATAATCATTTAGAAAATCTAACAGAGATTTTGGGTTCATCAAAATTTAGTACGACGTTAAAAATTATAACAACTACTTCATCACACACTTGTAATTTAGAACCCATTCTACATTTAGAACAAAATAAAAATTATCAAATTGCATTGACTAGTTTCTCTACATTTAACACTATTCAAAACGTTATCAAAGATGTGAATGATCAATTTAGATATTCTACTGATAAAGGTAAAACATGGAAAATACTAACTTTTCTTCCTGGTTCTTACGAAGTTGAAACAATATCAAATGAAATTAAGAGACATTTAGGTATACCATTTAAAGATAAGAAACAATTACATTTTGCAGTTGAACCGGCAGTTAATAAATTTTCTCTTACTTTAGACGAAAATCATCAAGTTGATTTTAATCATGATAGATCATTGTCAAAGCTATTAGGATTTAATAAACAAACCTATAGTCAAGGTTATCATTTAGGTGAGAAGATTCCAAAAATAACTGAAATAAATTCAATTGTTGTACATTGTGACATTATTGAAGGAGGATATATAAATGGTAAATTATCAAATTTAATATTCAGTTTTCCAGCTTTTACTGTACCCATTGGTTATAGATTAAATGTATTTCCACAAACATTAATATATTTTCCTATTACAAGAAAAACTATTAACAACATTAACATTAGAATCACTGATGAAAAAGGACAAGAAATAAATTTTGGAGGTGAAGAGATTATGATAGATCTTTTGGTTCGGGAGGTATAAACTCCCGTTCGAGAGGTATAAACTTTTACGCTACAATAGAGAAGTTTAATTTTTTTATCATTTTTCATTATTAACCTTATTAACCTTATTATTAGAAACAAAAAATAAAAATAATAAACTTAAATTAAAATTTTTATTTTTTTGTTTTTAAAAACACTAATTCAATAATGGATGAATTTATTACTTTAAAAATGAATGAAATGACTTTAAATAAAAAAAAACTTAAATTTAATCATCATCCAAATTTATCTAATAAAGTTTTAGCAGTTATTTGCGGAAGATCAGGATGTGGAAAAACATATCTATTATTTAAAATTTTAACGACTCCAAATTTTTTGGATTATAACAATCTTATAATTTATACAACAACGGCAGAACAACCCGTCTATCAATTTTTAAAATATGGATTTGAAAATAATCTTACAAAAACAGCAATTGCTTCTCTATTCGAAGAATACGAAAAATCTGAATATGAAGAAGAAATAAATTTGTGGTGTGAAGAAGCAGCAAAAAATAAACAATTAGTTGAATCCAATAAAAATAAGCATATAAAAATACAATTAATAGATGATAGTGGTAATATGCAAGATCCTAGTAAACTAGATAAAACAATGAAACATTGTGTAATTTTTGATGATTGTGTTAATGACAGAAATCAGTCAGTTCAAAGAAATTATTTCACAAGAGGTAGACATAATAACTGTAGTGTATTTTATTTAACACAAAGTATGTATTCATTAGATGGAAGTGTTATTAGAAAGAATGCAAATATATTTATACTATTTGAAATAAATGCAAGAAACTTAAGTGATTTGTTAAGAGATTTATGTATAAGAGATAAAGATGAATTTAAACAATCGTGTAATAATGCTTGGTCAAAAGATTATGGATTTATCACAATTAATATTGATAAAAAAATTCATGAAAGAGTTATCGAACAATTGTTTACCGAGTAATAAAAATATACAAATATAATGTTTTAATATTTTATTTTTTATTATCAGCTTTAATTTTGTCTATTTTTTTAAAATATAATATTTGAATTTTGTGGTAACATTGGTATACAGCAAAAACATTTTACTGAACAAATTATTTTTTTATTGCTTTGTTGTTTGTAATCTTTTCGTTTAAAGTTTTCACGTTTAAAGTTTTCACGTTTAAAATTTTCTCGTTTAAAATTTTCTCGTTTAAAATTTTCTCGTATTAAGTTTTGTTTAATAAAGTTTTGTCTAATAAAGTTTTTAGCTCTTCTAAAAAAATTTTATCATCACTAAAAGTTTTACCATCACTAGAAATTTTGCCATCCTTTTTATTTTTATCATCAACTTTTTCTGTCTGTGATTGAAATGATATTTGATTTACTTCATTAGCTATTTGATCAAATTTTTCAATCTCATCTAACGTAATAACATTATCATCACATACTCTTTGAAAGTAGTAATGTAGTTTATCATATACTTCTTTAATATGTAAATGCTTAGTTTTTAATGATTTTCGTTTCTTAGTTATTAAAGATTTTTCTAACATTGTAGCAAGTGAAGTTGCAAAAACACCCGTACCTGTTAAAGCTGTAGCAACTACTGGAATTACTAAAACACCTGAAGATATAACAATTGTTAAAGCACCTAAACTTATTGTTAAGAATATGCCAATTCCTTGTGTTACATTCTTAACTTTACTCCATCTCTTTCTTAATTTTTTATAATGCTCTAATCTTAATAATAATTGAGATTCCTTATCTTTCATATACCTTACTCTATCTTTGTGTTTTTCTTTATTCATTTTTTCAATGTTAATCTTTTCAATGTCCATTAAAGTAGAACTACGTTCATATGATAACGAAGGATATATTCTTGAGGTTCCTTCCATTTTTGTTTCATCCATTTCTGAAGTTCCTTCCACTTTTGTTTCTTCCATTTTTAAAGAAATATTTTTAACGGCGAAGCCCTGAACCTTCGGTTCGCTAGTCACATGATATATTTTAAAAACCTGAAAGATGGATAAAATTCATGAATTTGAAATTCTCAACTTTTATGATTTTTTTCGGTGTCCGGGTTTTCGGTGTCCTAGAACGGTCATGATTTTCAAGGTAAAAATTGTAATTCACAAATTTGAGATTCTTAACTTTTATGATTTTCAGTGTCCTGGAACGGTCATGATTTAAGCAATGAAAAATGTCATAATCACAAATTTGAGATTTTGAAAAATTTGAAAAATTGGGTATTTTTAAAAACACCCAAATCGGAGCGAAGCTCCTCTGGCTTTAGCCGATTTATGAATTTAGGTCTTCATAACCTGAAAAAGGGTTCAAATTCATGAATTTATGTTGTTTTTAAAAGTACCATTTTTTGAAAAAATGGTACTTTTTGAATGGACTAAATTCATGAATTTAGGTCTTAAAAACCTGAAAAAGGGACTAAATTCATAAATTTATGTCGTTTTTAAAAGTACTAATTTTTTTGATTTTATGGTGTCCTGGAACGGTCTGAATTCATGAATTTAGGTCGTTTTTAAAGATACCAATTTTTGAATTTTATGGTGTCCTGGAACGGTCTTTTACCCATTACTATTGATTGGTTTGGTGAGGTTCTGAGCAGAAGGAGCAGATGGGAGACATGTTTGTGCATCTTGACTTACTATGTCCAAAGTGATTGCAGTTCATACAGCGAAATACGTGCACTCTATCAACCACCGGGCAACTTCGACGTCCAATATTTAGTCTGCTGTTGTTTTTCATGATAGCATGACGAAGTCTAGGAGAGATCCTACAAACAATAGATCGATAGTCTCGATGAATATAGGAAAATAGAATGTTTAATTCATCTTCTTCATAGTAACTAATCCAGGGGTTGGATGCAGAAATCTCTTCCTTTATGTCATCGATATCTATATGTTGTGGAATATGAGATATTTTGATTTTTGGTGATAAAGGTGGGTTGCCTGATGCATTCAATTTCAGCTTTTTTGAAATAGTGTCTGCGATCAATTCAACATCATCCTGTGCATTGAAATTGATATTCAGATCTCCAGACTTGGTGGTATGGCTATTTTGAATTGTAGCGTTAATGTTATTTTTATACAAAAGCTGGAAATCGAATTTTCTATCTGCGATGTTGAAGGGAGTTGATTGTTGCTGTTATTTTTTATCAAAATTTTTGCATATGTCTCACGATTTTGAATGACATTTGTCTTGTTAGAATGCAAGTTATCATTACTTTTGCTTGTATATTTGCAGGTATTGACTTTCGCATCGGACAACTCAGAACGATAACTTGTGATTGGCTTTGGGTTCATGAGAAGGGGCAATAGCGAGTTGATTATCTGATTTTTTATTTGATGAGCATTTTCTTGAATCAATTGTATATCATGAGTCTTTAAAGTTTTTTTTGCGTTGAATATGCTTTGAGTTATATGAACGATTTCATCCAAGAGATCAGTAATGGATGTAGATATTCCACCCGTGGATAAATCATCTGATTGAGGCATAGAAGGAGTCATTTGAGATATTGGTGAAGTAGTCATGTTAGATGTCTCTGACAGGTAGGGTTATAGTTGATTCAATAGATTGACCGTAACTGTGAGAACTCTATGGTTTAACACGTATTTCCGAGAAAAATTTCCAATGTTTGATGATTGTAGATATGATACAAATCACGCCAAAATTGCTCTTAAAAAGTGTCAAATTTGACAAGCAATAGAAATTTTGGATCAATTTCAGCTATAATTGCACTATTATATAATAAACTGCACAATTCCGCGAGAATGAATCATACGCCAGTAAAGGGAACACTGAAACTAGATGTGTCTTGAGGAAACGATCAATTATACCCTTTGATTCGAAAATTTACACAGGGAAACACCATAAGAATTTGATGAAATGCAGAAATATAGATATCCTACACAGAGCTCCAGACGAATACGACCAACATTCACGGCGTCAAGAGTGAGAGAAAGTGAGAAAGAGAGTGAGAGTGAGAGAAAGTGAGAGTGTGACAGAAAGTGAGAGAAAGAGAATGTGAGAAAGTGAGAGTGTGAGAGAAAGTGAGAGAGAGAGAGAGAAAATGAGACATAAAGTGAGAGAGAGAGAGAGTGAGAGAAAGTGAGAGAGAGTGAGAGAGAAAGTGAGAGTGTGAGAGAAAGAGAATGTGAGAAAGTGAGAGTGTGAGAGAAAGTGAGAGAGGGTGAGAGAAAGTGAGAGAGAGACAGGAAGTGAGAGAAAGTGAGAGTGTGAGAGAAAGTGAGAGAGAGTGAGAGAGAAAGTGAGAGTGTGAGAGAAAGTGAGATAAAGTGAAAGAAAGAGAATGTGAGAAAGTGAGAGTGTGAGAGAAAGTGAGAGAGAGAGTGAGAGACAGTGAGAGACAGTGAAAAAGAGAGAGTGAGGGAAAAAGAGAGAGAGAGGGAAAGTGATAGAAAGTGAGAGAGAGAGTGAGAGAAAGTGAGATAGAGAGAAAATGAGAGAAAGTGAGAGAGAGAGAATGAGAAAGTGAGAGAGAGTGAGAGAAAGTGAGAGAGAGAGAGAGATAGAGAGTGAGAGAAAGTGAGAGAGAGAATAAAAAAGAGGGAGAGAGGGAAGGTGATAGAAAGTGTGAGAGAGAGTGAGAGAAAGTGAGATAGAGAGAAAATGAGAGAAAGTGAGAGAGAGAGAGAGAGAGAGAGAGAGAGAGAGAGGGAGAGAGAGAGAGAGTGAGAGAAAGTGAGATAAAGTGAGAGAGAGTTCACTAACCATGTCAACTCGTATCGAGACGCCAAGACATCTGAACTATCACTGAACCAATTTAGGTAATTCTCTGTGTGTCTCTGAAGTCACTTCATGCTAGAAACGGGTTAACTCGGGATTGTTGAACAGTGGAAGGGAAAATTTATCTGTCAGTGATGTTCCCCGTCTCAGTTTCCTGCTGTACTCCATTGTCACCGTCACCAGTCAACTGCTGATAATTACGCTCCATACGAGTTAACTTGAACTCAACCGTTTTAAAAAATGCCCTTTTCGATTTTCATTGTGGTCCTATTAACTTCTTGAGGATGGTTTGGCAATTTTGATCACTGTGTGAAGACGAGAACGGGCACTTATGTTGACCTTATTGTTAACTAGTGTGACTGCCGAGTTATATCGCACCAAACAGTGTCCGTCGAATTTACTTGAGTTTTGGTAACTGCTCAGTAATCATGTTCCCTGCTTTCTTTCATCGATTTCATAACGAGGAGAGGGTCATATTTGCTGAATTTCTATTTAAAGCACTCTCTTTCAAAGGTAAATTGATCCGTTTCTTTAAATGAGTACAATGACATTTTATTGCATTCCACTACGTATTTATTCAGGATTTGAGTGAACATTTTCTTAATCTCATAATTACACTGCATATAGTTTGCGGAGTCTGTGAGGTGATAGAAGTCAGACAGACAGACAGCTGACATTTTTGTCTCCTTGTGTTTATTTTTCCAATGAGAATTAGCCGGCAGTTTATCACGCCCTGAAAACGCTGTAATATGAAATGTTTTCTACAGTGCTGCAGCACTTCCTGACCAAGATCAATTGTACATTGTAAAGGAGATTCTTCAAATACTGACAACCAGATGTCGCACTCATAAGTCATTAATAATTAACTAAATAAAGAGTCAATATGATTCAAGAGAGTTGGAGAACTTATGTTTCTCATTCAGCAAGGTTGGCTAACTCCACCGCTACGTAATGCAATTATCGTTAGAGCTGAAAATCCTATTTCATGCTGTACAATTCATTCTCAAAAGAAATACTGATATTTTCTTTAGAATGTCATGAAGGAAGCTCGTGGAAAAGATAGAGAGAGAGTGAGAGAAAGTGAGAGAGTGTGAGAGAGAAAGTGAGAGAGGAAGTGTGAGAGAAAGTGAGAGAGTGTGAGAGAGAAAGAGAGAGAGGAAGTGTGAGAGAAAGTGTGAGAGAGAGAGTGAGAGAGAGCGAGAGAGCGGGAGAGAGAGAGAGAGAAAGTGAGAGAGAAAGTGTGAGAGAGCGAGAGAGCGGGAGAGAGAGAGAGAGAAAGTGAGAGAGAAAGTGTGAGAGAGCGACGGTCTTGACGGTATTTGACGGTATTTGACGGTATTGACGGTATTTGACGGTCTCAAAAATTTGGTGTTTATTGCAATAATTGCATGGAATGACATCACCAGAGTCGACATCTCCATCTACCTTCGTACAAATCGATGAAGTTAAATGCGAAAAATGTGGTGAAGACAATGCGACTGAGGACATGATGCAATGCGACAAGTGCAACATGGCCTACCACATCACCTGCACACAGTTGCCGTTATACGAACTGATCAAGTACTCCAGAAAATATCAATACAAACGAAAATACACCTGCGAGTCCTGTATGACAACAACATTCCCTAGCCTGTCTGAGAAGATCAGAAGACGTATGAAGATAAAGGTCACACCGCCAAGTGAAGAAGAACTGAGAAAGCAGCTACAAAACTACGAAGAGGAATTAACACAGAAAAGACTGAAGATTGACAAAATGGAAGAACACATATCAATAACGACAGAGGAATTGAGAAACTGCAATAGGGAACGTCTAGAATTTCTCTCCACAATGCGATCATACGAAACCGAGATGAAGAGACAAGACGAGGAGATATGTCAGTTAAAGAAGTCTCAAGATCATGGAAGAAGAAACGACGAGAGGCAAAATGATGAACATCGAAGGTGCACGGTTGAGGGGAAGGAGGAGACCATCAACACAAAGGAAGTTAAAAGAATGTTCGAGAACCTCGATATGAAGATCACGGTCATGGAAAGGAGGCTCGACCACATCACAAGTGATCAACACAACAAAGAACCTGAAGTAATCCCGACTAGAACAACGCAAAGAAGCGGCATGAGATGGCTCCCAACATGCTACAATTGCAGAAGAAGAGGTCATATCGCCAAGAATTGCTGGAGACCACAAGAGCATGATCGAAGAAGCTTCCGAAGATCAAGAAATCAATATCATACTTACCACCAGCCTCGTCAACATCTCTACGATCAATATCAAGGACAATATCGCCAACAACAGCCGCAATACAATCAATATCAGCATTACCAACAGCAAGAACAACAACAGCAGCAACAGCAACAGCTGAGAGACGATAGATTCAGGGTGACCCCCAGCAACGAACAATTTCCGAGATTTGTGCCGACTCGTATGCTTCACGGTCAGCAGGGCGGCAACCAGACTTCAAGTGACAACGCAGTGTATCCACCTTCCGGCAGAATTGCTCCTTATTTTTAACGTAAGTAGAGGAGGAGGGGAGACAGATGACGATAATAATGAGAATGACAAATATTTTGAGCATATAAAAATATTTTATGTCAATATCAACTCTTTGAATGATTACAAGATCAAAAATTCTGATCTACTTAATGACTTTAAAGATTATGACATAATATGCTTCACAGAAACACACCTGAAAGATGAAGAAAGTTCACCCATGATAGATAATTATATGGGATACCACTCGATTGTTAAGCGAAAAAATTATATTGGTCGAAATATCAAGGGAGTCTCCGTTTATATCAAAGAATCAATGCAAAATATATTCAAAAATTTTGAAGAGATAAAAAACGAAATGGAAATTTATTGGTTTTAAAATTTACAAATATGCAAAGGAAAACAAAAGAAGATATCTATCTAATTATCTGCTACAAAGAAAACAGAGAGTCACGCTACAAGGAAAATGATTATTTTGAGAAAATAAAACAATATATCATAGAATTTAAAATGCGCAATGTTATCATGATAGGTGATTTAAATGGGAGGATAGGATTGCTTTCTGATAATGAGCAACTTGATATTCCAAAGCGGAAATCGGATGACACTATTGTAAATGGAATAGGAAAAGATATCATCAAATTCTGTAATGATACATCATTAATTATAACAAATGGTAGATTTGAAAGCGGGAAATGTACTTTTCACCGTTTAAAAGGAATGGAAGTAAGAAGATCTGTAATAGATTACGTTATAATATCGGAATCTCTTGTAGAAAATATACAAAATGTGATCATAGGCGAACCTACCCTTTATACAGACCATTCACCAATAAGAATAGAATTGACCATAAATCTGAAATCTAAACCATTAGAAACTGTAACTTATAATAAGAGAATGCCTTTCACACGCATAAAAGGACCATGCAAGTGGCCAAGTAAATCAGAACCAAACTTCGATATGAACCTCTTTCAAATTGAATGTAGTTCACTATTACAAAATATAAACGCTGGCCAAAAGGCTACCAATTCAGAAATATATGAAGCCTTGCTAGAAAACATGAAAAAAGCATCACAAAAAAACAAAATGAATAAGGCAACTATAAAATATTCAGACGAGACCAGGAAGATTAGACGCGAATATAAAGCTCAAGTGAATAAATGGCAGGAAAATAAAACGACAGATAATCTTGAATTATTGTTAATAAGCAAAAAGAAAGCGATTCAATGTATAAAAAAAGAGAAAAAGTTATTTAAAGCAAGAAAAAATGACAGATCTCAAGATAGCGAAACTAGAAGGAGATTCGAAAAAATACTGGGACCTGATAAATCAAAACAAGGAAAAAAGGAAGAAAAAAATGATTACTTCACTAAAAGCAACCGATTTTATTGAACAAAATAATAAACAGATACAAGTCTTAGAATCAAAATCCATAGTAATATCCGAAAAAATACAAAATCTCAGGATGACAAAATTCAAGGATCCTATTTTGGAAAGCGAGATAACGCATCAAGAGATTATGGAAACAGTAAATAGGGCGAGAAAATCAAAAGCCAGTGGACCTGACGGTCTAGTTTACGAAATGTTTCAACAAAATTCTAATGAGATGACAGAAATTCTGTGCCACCTATTCAATGGCATATTAAATGATGCAGTAATACCATGGAACATAAGCTGGAATATACCGACTTATAAGAAAGGTGATAAGAATTTAATATCATCTTACAGATGTATAAATCTATCATCTTGCATTGAAAAATTGCTAACCAAAATAATCAACATCAGACTTTGTAAATGGCTGGAAGATAATAATTTTATTCATGTATCGCAAACTGGCTTTCGGAAAGGAAACTCAGCATTAGACAACATTTTACTATTACGAGAGGTAATTCAAATATATTCAAATAGTCGTTGTCCACTATACATCTGCTTTATTGATTTGTCAAAGGCATTTGACTCAATACCAAAAGGAATATTAAAATCAAAAATTGAAACTTACCTACCACACAGTAAAATAACGACCTTGATAATTCGGCTAATATGTAATAAAAAATTTCAAATATTATTCAATCAAGAGACAACAAGGCCCTTTGAACTTGCAAATGGAATTCCTCAGGGAGATAGTCTCTCGCCTACATTATTTGGTTTATACATTAACGATCTGATAGACGAATTTGATAAAGAAATGCAACGCATAGATCCTGTATGTATTTCGGATCTGAAAATTGCTATCATGACTTATGCTGATGATATTTTACTAATGAGCGAAAGTCAAACAGGTCTCATTAAACAAATAAAACTAGTACAAAAATATTGCCTAAATAATGGATTAACAATAAATTTTAACAAAACAAAAATTATGGTCAAGGACAAAACTCAATATAGTAAAGTAAAAATTAATTTTAATAACTCCATTCAAAGTATAGAGGTAGTAAAAGAGTACAAATATCTTGGTATGTTTTTTCTCAAAAAATGATAAAATGCATATAAAGGAACTAGAAAATAGAGGCAGACGATCAGCTTTTTCAACATCACGAGTATTAAAGGAATTCGGTCAGGTTGAAGGCAATATAATCAATGATACTTTTGAGACACTTGCTCTTTCGAAAATGAGATATTGTGGTGAATTCCTGTTTTATAATAAATTAGAGGAACTAATAAAATTCAGAACCAATTTTATAAGTCACATTTTCATCTCAAGTTATCTACACCGAATTACTGCCTTACTGGCGAATTCGGAATAAAACCTATCGAATTCCACTTCTACAAATCAGCATTAAGATATTGGAATAAAATACAAAGAATGAATAAGGAAAGCTATATTTATAGAATGTTCCATACAATTAATAACAGTGTAAACGATAGGATTTACAAAGGAACTTGGTGTTGGAGAATACAAGAACTGCTGACAAAACTTAACCTAACACATTTGATGGATAATCAGATAATGGAGAAGAAGACTTTTAACAAAGTGGTTAATATAAGATTGAAAGATTACTTTCGAGAGAAATGGATTGATTCAGCAAAGCACAGTCATAGAGGACTAAGATACTTGGAATTAAGTAGATTTAAATGTGAAATGAAAAGCTATCTGCACTGCCATAGCTCAAAATTCAATATGAATCTGATATTGAAATTCAGAACTGGAAACCATGACTTAGCAACTGAAATTGGAAGATACAAAAATCGAAGAGAATACGATGAATGTATTTGCAGTTTTTGTGATAATAACTGTTTAGAAGATTTATATCATTTTATTGTGGCATGTCCTCGATATCATAAAGTAAGGGAATTGCGTATTCCATTTTTAACGAATGTCAATCGACCAGATTTCTATGTTTTGATGGACAAGCTTGTACCGAGGCAATTGCATTCATTAACTAAATACCTTGCAAGTTGCATAGATATCAGAAATAGTGAACAATGAAGAACAATGCAATTCCAGCCGCGTTTTCATTAGTCAGATCAGAGGTTGATACATAAAGATGCACGAAATACATAGATATATAAATAGTCAACACTTCAGTTAATGGTTAAGGAATGTCATTAATATCTTCCAATTTCGGAACAGAACTTTCCATCTCGCATGTCTATCGATATCACAGTGAACAAACCAAAATCAAGACTATAAGAATACGTAGCAAAACTGTAAGTCAGAGAAATAGGAAGTAACAAAGAACAATGCAACTTCTAACCACCGCTTCAATAGTAAATGCAGCAAGATTTGATTAATACTCATCAGCTACTGTCAAGTCGAGATAGCAATGAAATCCAGTCAAAGCGTTGTCGTCCAACTATTAACTGCTCGCGGAGATCGGTCCAAATCATATATTTTCAACATCTTCATAATCATTTCCAATTTGAATTACAGGTGAGATATACTTCATGTAATTATCATAATATAGAAAGATTAAAACAGCATCAATGATGTTGTTGTAATCATATAATACAATTAGGACATCACTGAACTGCTATGATTATTATTACGGTTTAGAGACTTATGATATGTGTATAATATGCTTGACCGATCTCCGTCATTAAATAATTAATAAGTGCGATGGGTAGTGAAGTTGCTGATTGAAGAAAAATTATGAAAATTAATAACTTTAACGTTGATGTCAAACATTGATTTACAATATTTTTGTATTTGACCTGATATATATCAGTCCAAAATGATGCATGAAGTCTCCTCTCCTTCGTTATGCTTACTATGCTATAATGCATGCTATGTATAGCAAGATTCCATGTTGACATTATCTCACTTACGCATCATCATTATGTGCCATCTTCCGACATCATCCATCATATGTTCCTGCGTTCCAGATAGACATTTCATTATGACATTAGAACTTTGGTGATGATCACTCCACTTTCATATACATGTACTTCCTGCATTTTCCATATTACGGGTAATTTCATTCATGAAATATAAACCCTTGAATTTTGAATTTTGAATTTTGAATTTTGAGAGTGCGAGAGAGCGAGAGAGAGAGAAAGTGAGAGAGAAAGTGTGAGAGAGAGAGAGAGTGCGAGAGAGCGAGAGAGAGAGAGAGAGAGAGAGAGAGTGAGAGATAAAATATCAGGTAAAATTTCAGATAAAATATGGCATTCCTCAAGGAGATAGTTTATCACCAACCCTATTTTGTATATACATAAATGACTTTTTGAAAGAACTACAGTCCGTTTCATAAAAAGTGGATCATCCTAAAATTTGACTAAATAAAACATAAGTATGATACAGAAAGCATTTTTCATGTTATTTCATGTCCCTAATATATTTAAATGTCCTTATATAATCTGATAAGCTATGATACAGTAACGGTTCTTAAGAAGCTAATATTTTGTGGCCCTACACTTATTATCAATGACATTACCAATTCGTCTAGGCATTGATTCGATGATATCGTTGATTTTTGACTGATCTAACTTTCTCCACTCTCTTTTTAACAGTGACGTAAGTTGTGATACGCCATCTGTAGGTAGCAGTGAACGACGAACGTTACGTTTTAGAATACTCCATACATTTTCTATGGGATTCAGATCAGGAGAACGAGCTGGCCAAGATAATGTCCTAAGCCCTAATTGAGACTTGCATAAGTTGACTCTACTACTCCTGTGACACGTAGCATTATCATCCATAAATAACCATGTCGATGGATCACCAAGTTGATCTGTCATTTGACCAATGTTCATTCGTAAAACATTCACATAGCGTTCAGAATTCATGGTTCCTTACTGTATGTGAAGTTTTATCCATAATCTCAATCAACCATCACTATCCTTCAGACGGACTGATGCCTCATCAGACCAGACAACCCGATCCCATTGATTTCGCCAGTGACAATGACTCATTGCCCATCTGAGACGTCTTTTTGTATGCTGATCTGATAATTCGATCTGAGAGGGCCTCTTACAGCTCTTGAAATTCGACTCAATAAGTCTTCTACGAATAGTGGACTTAGAAATAGACGAGTCTAGTGCAACCATCTCAGTTAACGAGAGACTTGGATCAACTTTAACAAATCTCAAAATTAGGCGGTCTCTACGTTTGGATGTTTTGCGTGGACGGCCAGAGCCCTCTTTACGACAGAGTCGAAAATCATCATTATGCCATCGATGCACATTTGTGTAAGGGACATGTAGTCGCTTGCTTGTAGCTCGCAAAGAAAAGCCTAGTTCTAGCAAGGCTGACACTTTGCCTTTTTGTGAATGCGATCTCGTTATTGTTCATTTGTGCTTTGTATTGTTTTCAACCGGTAAGAGATAGATTTCTAGCTGAAAGCAATCAGGAGTGCTGCCAACACCACCGCAACGAAGTCAGGAAGCTATGGAACATGAAGTCCAGTTAATCACATGTAGCAGTTACATTATTGTTGATGAATAATGGTGCTATACTGGCTCTGATTGACCGATTTTCTTTATTTTTGTTTTGCTTGATAGCTTTTGGCTTGTAGAACAACATATTACATAACAAAGGAAACAAATGTAATTTTATAAGAGTGAGGTATGATTTTGTGTAACATTGCTAAATGAAGATCAAATTATCTACTACTTTTTTATCTATAACAGGAAAACAACTCAATATTCATGCTTGAAATTTCCAACAATGATATTAGTAAGCACAACTGACTTATCTTCCAAATTTCAGAGAAATTCGTTCAAGTTTGGCGGAGTTAGACAAAATTGAAGTTAAGGCGATGTTTAAGGGTGATCCATTTTTTATGAAACAATCTGTATATCAAAATCTTGATGAATTCGATCCAGTACAAATAGCTGATTCACAAATAGCGTCACTTATATATGCAGATGATGTTTTATTATTGAGTGAGACGCAGACTGGAATTATCAAACAAATAAAATGTTTCCATGACTTCTGCAAACTAAATAGCTTGAAAATAAACTACAAAAAACTAAAATAATGATATTTGGGGAAAGACAGAGATATGACAAATTAATTATAGAAGATAATGACATATCTCCAATTGAAGTTGTAGATGAATATAAATACTTGGGTTATTGGATTACTAAAAATGATAGGAGACACATCGAAGAGTTAACCAAGAAAGGAAAAGCATCCTCATATGTAACCGCCAAAACCCTGAAAGAATTCAATACAGTTGACGGTGGGATAATTGCAGAAACATTTGAAATGTTGACATTGTCAAAAATGAGATATGGCAGCGAACTGTTGTTTGACAAAAATTTAGCTGACTTAAATCGTGTCATTCTACAGTTTTATAAAAAATATTATCATTTAAGAATGACCACTGCTAATTATTGCATTTTTGGTGAATTTGGAGCCAAAACGATGGAATTTTACTGTTATAAATCTGCAATGAATTATTTTCTAAAACTAAATAAGAACAATGATAAAAGATTAGTAGCGCGAATCTTTAAAAACATTAAGTGCAACGTAGACAATAAAGCGTATCGAAATTCATGGTATGTTAGAATATCTAAACGGTTTGATAAAGTCAATTGCTCAGAGATAAAAAGTTCCGAATGCAGTGGAAAGTCTAAGAAATTAATTGCTAACGCGCTAATTGAATTCTTCGGGAAAGATAGGATCGACAGTGCCAAGCATAGTAATAAAGGATTAATGTATTTAGAGCTTTGTAGATTTCAATGTGAATTAAAACCTTATTTGATGGATAGTAGAGATAAAATTAAAATTAATAACATTGTCAAACTAAGAACTGGAAATCACACACTAGCAGCAGAAGTAGGTACTTATCAAAATCGTAATACATATAAAGATTGTGTCTGCAAATTATGTGACCAAGAAGACAGTGAAGATATCTATCATTTTATTGTTGCATGTCCAGCTTACAACATTGAAAGAAGTGCTTTAATACCGCATCTGAAAGATGCTTCTCGATCATACTTCTATGAATTTATGAATTCTTTGACCATTGGGCATGTTAGACCAATAGACGAGTACAGCGAAAAGGCAATGAATATCAGAAGTCATAGATAGCGGATTGTAGACTGTTCAATCTACATTTAAGAAGTACTTTGCATGTCTGACATGGATATCCATGGATCGACTTGTCACAACAGCTACATTGTCGAAAGAACAATGACGTCTGAAATCATAGACAGCGGAATGTGGACTAACTGCACATGTTATAAATAGGAAGCGCTACACATAATATCATGATAGACTTATCGAATCGATATCTAGACAAATGGAAACTAATTGTAGCTGAAACAATAGATATTTGGCAAAGAATGCAATGAGATTGTTAAGGCAATAATTACTGACTGACTAGAAAACACTGAATAGGAACAATACATTGCGTAGCTGACCGTTGATGATGAAGATTAATCACTTTCATAGACACTAGAGCGGAGAAATCTCCTTGTCACTTGCTGAAAGTCTAAATCGGAGGTCGGTGACACAACTCGCTTTGCTGCATATCATTTAATCAATTCCAAACTGTCTTTCAGGTATGTACAAAACATGATGCATGTATTCTCTAAGACCTGAAACATTATTAATTAACCGTGCCTCCGATTAAATAATAGGATTAATAACCTGCTGCTGGGTGTGATGTGTAAATAAAAACATTAAATAACTTCTTTAATAACTTAAACTTATTTTGTAAATAACATGATACATGCTTTGTCTCCTCTCCTCTGTATATGATGAAATCATGACTATCTGTTCACATGTTCATGAATACTGTTCTCATCATCTGCACATAACTCAGACTTTTTTCAGACTCATTTCAATCACGACGCCATCTACGCAATTCAACGACGACCAAGGTGTTAGTGTTTTCTTTTACCTTTCATTTCATTCACCCATAATATCATGTCAACTTTCATCTTCTGCCGATAATAGGACATTGTATTATTTTGTCAATGCCATAACGTTTGTACCCACAAGTTGGGCAATAAACTTTTTGAGTTTTAAGTTTTGAGTTTTGAGACAGAGAGTGAGAGTGAGAGGGAGAGATTGGGAGAGAGAGTGAGAGTGAGAGAGAGAGAGAGAGTGAGAGAGAGAGAGAGAGAGTGAGAGAGAGAGAGAGAGAGAGAGAGAGAGAGAGAGAGAGAGAGAGAGAGAGAGAGAGAGAGAGTGAGAGAGAGAGAGAGAGAGAGAGAGAGAGAGAGAGAGAGAGAGAGAGAGAGTGGGAGAGAGATTGAGAGTGAGAGAGAGAGTGAGAGAAAGTGAGAGAGAGAGAGAGAAAGTGAGAGAGAAAGTGTGAGAGAAAGTGTGAGAGAGAGAGAGTGCGAGAGAGCGAGAGAGAGAAAGTGAGAGAGAAAGTGTGAGAGAGAGTGAGTGAGAGAGAGAGGGGAGGAGAGAGAAAGTGAGAGAGAGAGTGGAGAGAGAGAGAGTGAGAGTGAGAGTGAGAGAGAGTGAGAGTGAGAGAGAGTGGGAGAGAGAGAGTGAGGAGATGATGATGATGATGATGATGATGGGGATTATTTGGTCCCCACAGACAGACCACAGACAGTTAGTCAGACCACAGTTGGATTGTGATCCTAGATGTCCATGTCACAGAGATAGACAGCAAGACCACACTGTTAACTGTAGAGTGAGAAATAACAATTTTGGCATAATACTGTTGGCGTGAGAGCTATATTAAAATTTGAATGTCGGGAATATTTTGGCATTTCGGTAAATATTCACATCTGTGGCATCAAATCTTGATGAAATAAGATGAGATCACATAAAAGATTCTTCCTTTAAGATATATTTACAAATGCAAAGTCTTTGAATTTGAAATTGTCTGCTAATAGTGTATGCATGTTTGACATTTAAAATTCAAGTTTCAAATATGAATTTTTATTCTTTTTGTACTTTTTAGTTCTGCATCTAATCAGCAATTATTGAAATTTTTCAGAATCATGTTGCTTTCAGCCTCAGTGTCTCGATAAAAGTCAACGAATTGGGTTGTCTCTTCACCTGCTGTAACTAAATACTAAAATGTGTGATGTCAGTGATTCTTGAGCTGAACTAAAAATTTAAATCATTAGACATCTGACTTCATCTCGTACAATGATGTAATCTCATAACGGTTAATAATCATCATTTGATTAACCACCTTGACCAGATCTTTCGATTAATACATGGCTTCTTAGTTTTCGTTGTCATTTTCTGTTTCAAATAGTGATCTAGTGGAAATTCGTTAGAAATTGGCGTGATGTTAAAAATAAAAATATTTCTTTTTTTCGGAATCCCCTTTCCATGCCTATTCGATTGATGTGTGGTTTGGGTAAATTCGTCTAATAGTTTGGGAGCTTTCGGCAAATTGGCGCGTTCGCAATAACACCGCAGCGTTGCAAGGGTCAACATCACATTTCATGTTAAGCAACGGCGCAATGCTGTATCGTATCTTTCATTTACGTCAATTGCCAAAGTTGCTAAGCAATATTTTTTCATGTCTTCTGAATTTAGATGGAGATGGCATAAATAAAATACAAATAAAATATGGCATAAGGCAGCATGCATACAAGTTATATTAATCTTCAATTTTCGAACTTTCGATGAAAAATAATGCTTTGCCATTAAAAATGCAACAGTTACGATCCGCTCATCCATAAATGATTTCAGAATTCAATTTATTTATCAAATCTCAACAAATGTAGCCACCACGAGACATGTTTCAGCCTGTTGGGCCTCATCAGTCGTGGGTAGGTTTGAACCAGTGACGTTGGAGCTAGAGGACGTGCAAGCATACCCTCTAACCACAAGGCCACCGAACCATCTGTTGAGAGCGTGAATTAGCCAGGAAGCCACTGCTTTAACGCAGGCACGTGGAGGGCGGACTGCATTCTGCAATCACTTAATACCGCATCTGAGATTGAGGCGCTTCACGCGTTAAAGCAGTGCTTTCCTGGCTAATTCACGCTCTCAACAGATGGTCATGTGGCCTTGTGGTTAGAGGGTATGCTTGCACGTCCTCTAGCTCCAACGTCGGTGGTTCAAACCTACCCACGACTGATGAGGCCCAACAGGCCGAAACATGTCTCGTGGTGGTTACATGTGTTGAGATTTGATAAATTTATCAATAGCCAGGTTACTTGTCTCAATTTATTTAAGTTGATGCACCGTAATATAATACTTCGTTTATACTTTTGAAAAAAAAAAACTTGAAAAACTCTGAAGTATTTACAGGACCGGGGGGTGTTCAGTTCTCGTTGTTAGAATTAAAAAGGATGGTTTATTAGAATTAGTGCGCATTTTTTTCCAATGTTGGTATTCACTTTGTTTTTTTTAAATCTTTATTGGTTCGACTAATTCTAATCGTTTATTGAACACTGCAAAAATAAACTGATAGACATCCCAAATTCGCCTTTCGCCGGTTTCTCGCCTTGCGAACACGCCGGAATGTTTGACATTGTGAATGGACAATTTGCATGAATCAATAGATAGAAATCTAGCTGATGAGCATGCGGTTGCCTCAAGCATCAGAATCGACACGGCAAAGAGAAGGCTAGGATAGAATCCGCATGTGAAAACTTATTGGAGTGAAAATACTTAACCCTTTGAGTATAAAAAAATCATTGCACTTATTCACCATTGTTTAAATGTGATCAGACTTCTAGGTGAAACTGTGTGAAAGACAATTCAATTATCACAATAATGATAATGTAAAAGAATATTGTAGAACGCAATGATTACCGAAAAACTAAACCAAAAGTGCTAGATGAACGAAATTGTGAAGGAAGGTATTTGTATACATTTCCTGATGCAGTTTTATCTGAAAGTAATGCATATCAAAGCTGCACAGCATTTAATGATAATAACTGTGCAAACATGGTTAATGGACATTCTATTTTAGGTAGCATTGAAGAGAACACAGTCAGTTGATCACATGCCTTTATCTCTGCTGTCAAAGTAAACATAGTCTCGTATTTGGGGTCTATCATGATGTTGTTCAATGTGTTACAACAATTTTTTTATTTACTGAATCAATAAATCAGTCAGGGTTAATGCTCCATTTTTCATTCAATCTTGTTGTGTTTCGAAGACCCTAATAAATTGTTTAATCAAGTTATCACCTCTTTATATCTCAATTACTTACAGTGTTGTTCGATGAGACTGAATCACTGCTGTTGAATTAAGATATTTGTTGATAATTTTTTCAGTGTTGTAGAACTTATTAATTTTTTAGTTGCATTACATTATACAGTCAGTAGACTACATCATTCAAATTTTGTATCCAATACAATCACAAGAGCTCATGTGCGCTAGTTTGATCCGCTATAATCTACTAAATGTACTAACTGAGCTTTGAGCCAGCTAACTGGAATTAGTAGTAAAAATAAATCTTTCGTTAAATACAAGTTATTACATTGAATATCGAAAGAGAATGACAGCTATTAATTCAATACAAGACACCAACATCCTTGATTCCCCAACCGCACTCGCCTGACCTAGGAATCGAACCGAAGTCCGCGGTGGAGACGAGCTCGCACCTTCTTCACTAGGCCACGCTGACGGTTCAAAAGGAATGCGAGTGAAGGCAGAAGTCATCTACAAGTGATATCGACAGCATATTGTCCTGTTATTATTGACAGAACGATAACAGCATTCATATTGTAGCGAGACAGCATATCAGCATGTCATAAGACTACGTCACAGTGTAGATTGACAACAAAGGTCTGTCGCAGTTCATTGGATATCGAAAGAGAAGGATTCGAGGAGGCGAAGGAGATGACTTTTGCCTTCACTCGCATTCCTTTTGAACCGTCAGCGTGGCCTAGTCAAGAAGGTGTGAGCTCGTCTCCACCGCGGACTTCGGTTCGATTCCTAGGTCAGGCGATTGCGGTCGGGGAATCAAGGGTGTTGGTGTCTTGTATTGACTTAATAGCTGTCATTCTCTTTCGATATTCAATGAACTCCGACAGTCCTTTGTTGTCAAGTTATTACATTTTATGATCAACATTTCTCTGAACAATTTACATGACATTTAAGCATTCAAATGTAACATTTTCATTCCGTGTCATGAGGAATCTCCGATAAATGGATGATTGAATCATTCAATAGGCCATTCATTTACAGCTGGAATCTGGAGCATTCTAAAACGCAGAATTAGAAAAGAAATATTGACAACAAAAGAAGAGGTGATCAACTTGTTACGAGAATGGGCAAGAGATGATGCTCTGAATAACATGTGTCCCGATTTGGTAAATTCAATGCCATCTAGGATAAAGGCTTGCATCAAAGCAAAAGGTGGTCCTATTGATTATTGATTTGTTTGACATGAATTTCGTAAATTCTGTTCCCTATTTTTGTTTTTCGTTCGAGATTGTAGGCTTATCAATAGAGTAGAACCTTGTTTTTCATCATTTTTTGGAACTTTAGAAGTGATTCAGTTTCATCGAACAACACTGCACTGTAAACTGTAAACAGCCACTTATCAGACAATTTGTGAGCCACATCAGTATTTTGGCACTTACTGCGTATTATCAGACAAATTTCCTGCTTGTCAGACAATTGCTGTCTCATCGCACGAACTAATTTACATTGTTGCGTTTACTGCCTATCATTCTACTTGTGACTAACATATACACTTTTCTTGAAATTGGATGGTATCCTTGATAATTTTCAATTATAGAATACACAATGTTGTAAATATGTAGGGTTCTTTGTATACACCTTGAGGCATGGCAATAACAGGTCTGGATATTTGACGTATTGATGCCATCTTTTAATTCTGTTTTTACAATGTTTTTTCACAGCTTTTAAGGGTCTATATGCTTCCCTAAAGTTGACATTGACACAGCGGACTTCCAAAGTATTAGAGTTGTTCATAATGCGAGTGTGAATGAGTGAAGCAGAGTTAGAACCTATGTGATTAGGAGTGACTATTTGCCATTAGCTGATGTTGAATAGTTTGATCATATTTAAACACTTTGAGTTTGAGAGACAATACTTTTAGAAAAGTAGACAGAATTGTCTTTGGCGAATAATTGTCTCATCTTGTCTGCTCTGAACAGCCACTTTTGGTTGTTCATTGTCTCATGTTGTCTGTTGCAATTGGCTGATCATTTTGGCTGTTATTTTGTCTGATTCTTGGCTGTCTACAGTTTACAGTGTGTACATGAGCCTTTGCCTGTCATAAACAGACTTTCATTGTCTTTTCCCTGAGCCTCTCTAAATTAAAAACTAAACTATTCTCATTGCACTGTATATGCAAGTCAGCCACATAAATTAAATATACCGTTCGTCTGGAAACGTATTGGACGTACAAAGTCAGCATTTATGACAACTCGTTAGAAGAGCAACTCGTATTAATAAGATCTCCAATGTGTACGCAGCTTCACTTTTATTAAATGAACTACAGTTGAGAACCGGAGCCAAATGTGAGATAAGCAAATATTTGCAATTTTGAAGAAATTTACACGGAATGGACTGATCATGATAGCAATACAGAGGGAATAAGAGTGCTTTGCAAATCCTCCGTGTCATGACAACCTTTGATAGGTAGTGCTTGTTCAATTCGCAATGCGATGGTTGACTGCTTTTATGCTCAGTCATATTAATAAGAGCATCTTCTTATGCGTGATATTATCCCTCACGAAAAACTCATGAAATTTAGTGCGAATTTAAAAGATTTTTATGAGAGCCCATGAGATTATAATGAGTCTCGTGATATTCTCATCCCTGATGATAAATATCATAATCATAACTGATGATGTACATAAATGATAAGCTTTGATGGGAACATAATGAGTGGTAGTGAAAACAATCATGAGGTTTTTGTGAAAATAAATTTATAAGTAGTAAGGTATGCATGCTAGCCGCGAAAGAAAAGAGCCACAAGAAAGCTTATTCAATCGATAAAAATCTCTAACTGCAGATAATAAAGGATAAAAAGCAAAATTATAGAATATATCATAGCAATATGCGACAGCATTTTCGAAATGATGCACATATAATTTAACTTTACAATTACCATTACTATGCAATATGTTGAAAATAGACATATACGAACATGTACATTCGCAGTTCAATAACTTATCAAGGTTGATTGCGAATTCTGAAACAGGATTGATTGTGGACGTGGCGGGGGAATGCTCTGGGCCAACGTGACGAGGATGCGAAAGCCTCAATAATTAGATACCAGCAAAATAAATTTCAGAGGAATGAAAAAGCAACTATTTATTTAATAATGAGATTTTCATGAGACACTCATGAAATCTGACGAGATATTTCATGCTAAAACGTTCCAAATCCGCATGAAATTTCATGAGAAAAGTCTGTATATGTGAAAAGTCTCATAAAAAAACATGAGGAATTTTCGTGAGGGATATTACAAATTATCTGTCACTGAAAGAGCTAAATACCAGTTTTCCATGAAGACGTGCATTATAATGCGGTTCATGAAATTTCCTTGATAATTAATTAGCCTTATTTCCTCTTATCTTCGCTAGTATATAAACACGTGAATTATTTGCAAAATTTCAGCTTCCTAAAAACTGATCAAATGGTTTTTCAGTTTCAGACCGGAGGAACATAATCTCTGCAAAAATCTGAATATTTTGATACAAACATTTTCATTGTGATTGTATGCTGAAATTTTTTTTTGAGTCGACATTCTACATGTACCTATCTGGTATGCGGAGTCCTATCATTTTGATAGCACTCCGACTCCGACTCCAGGTTGCAAGTATATAAGCCTAGTTCTGGTAACCTATGTACATCATAGATCATTATAGGCTTACCATGAGCCTGATTTTAGTGATCATTGCTGCATCAAATCAATCATTTTCTATGAACGTTTAGCAACTTTGCAGATCATTTGTTGATATGTGTGCTTCACACGGTTTTTCTCCAGTCTCTAATACCAGGCAGGAAAATCCCCCATCCTACAAAAATATGAGTACACATTCGATTTTAATGTGCGCTATAAAGGAGCCATCCACACGATTAACGTGAGGGTAAGAAGGTAATGTTCTCAAACAAACTAGTATTTCATTTTTGTCTCTGATGTGACCTTTGGCGCCTAGGTGTGATCGAGGCTAGGAAGGCTTGTCTTCTCTACTAAATCACCGAGTCACGGTTCATTCCCTCAACTATTACAAGCTAGCTTTGCATGCAGCAGTGTCTCTGTACTTTTTGTTTGATGGAGAAAGTTGACATCAAGACAGTGACAGCTATGCACGAGGATAAATAATTTGTTCTCCGGGACTCCGGGACTCCGACTCCTCATCCGTACTACCTACTATCAGGGTGAGTAAAAAACGTTATTTGCTTTTAATGGGATATCTATTATAAACATGGGCAAGGCTGCTACTTACGACGGCGACTCAAATTGAGCACCTTCGTGCTGAAAGCAGAGAGAGTAGAGCCGAACAAATGAGTCATAGGCCGTCCGACAGACGTCAGATGTAAAAGTATTCCTCTCGAATGTTGGCTGTCAGTTCCCTCGTATTTCTTGGCAGTCGCGCATACACTCGGTCTCTTCGTCTCCCCAGAGGAAGAGGTCGCAGAACACTTCGGAGATGGATTTGAGGATGGTGGTGTCGTTGTTGAGGAATCCATTGACAAAATTCGAGACGTCGGTCGTGGTCGTCATCAGAGAGTTCCTAGACGAAGGTTGGCTTATTACAGGAATGATAATTTTTCTTGTGAAGACAGCGAACAACGCTACTTCAAGAAACTCCCAACGTGTTACTATACCTTTTGCCATAGTTGTCATCTCAACCGGCAAAGCCGGATTTCTACAAGCTGTATGATCACTGCGTCATTCTCATATCTAATGGAAACATTTGCACGACATAGCATGGTCATAGCATTCATTTGACAAAGAGAATTCTAAGCCTTCAAACTGGCATGGATGTTGGTACAACCAGCATACTTGTTGTCAATGAATAATGCGCTATAGAAAATTCGTCTCAATGATCGAGAATGTCTGATACAGTGAACCTAGACTATAAAAAATTAGAACAATACGTATGAAAAACCTCAGGGGTGGGAGTGGGCCAAGTAAACTGACAACGAGGTTGAAATCTTCGCTTCTTTTAAGTGTCTTTCCTGCTTAGTAACTTAAACTGACGCTTCTAAATACGCTCTCCTATTGAGTTGGTATCATATTTTTGCTAGAGCATGCGTTACAATGGATTTTTATCGTGCTGGAGGGTTGAGATAATTATTACATTAAGGAAAACGAATTTACTTAAATCGTGATCATCCTTTCTTGGGTGAACTTTATGACGTTTGAACAGATAATTTCCATTGCTAAAAATGTGATTTTATGTTAAAGCATGGTACAGCTCATGCGGTGGCAGATTATTGAACTCTTCAATGTTTTCTTCTATTTGTTTGAATTTGTCTCTCTTTTCTAATTCTGTGTTCCTCAATATCACCCTACAATTTCAACTATGTAGCCTACTTGTATTTGAAATAAAGTCAAATTAAAAATAGGTAATCCAAATCATAATCAATCTTGTCTCATATAGTGTTTTGTGGGATGGAAACGTTCTTCGAAAATTACACAAAAGCTATTTCCTATTAGCATTGAAATATATGATAAACTCTTTTTGAAAACACCTCATGCACGTGCAATCTACTTTTTGTCATCTCTGAAAATGGAATTTACAAAATGAAGCAAAAAAGATCCATCACATTTTCGCTTTCGGTATGGCTTTCGGTATGGAAATGCTTAACCAATGAGCAAAAATGAAAATGCTACATTGATAATTCATATACACCAAAGTAGATAAACAACCGTCCTGTTTGAAAACTATGAATGAATTGCAAGTTAGCAATTAACTTGACAATTAAATTGTTTTCTAAGTTACAATGACGATCAACTCTTACATGCATTAGACAAAATCACCTGAATAGAATGATTCCCAATCTTTTTTTGATTATCATGATATCCATCATTTCAAGTGAAGATATCTGAACTACTGCCAACAACTGTGCTGGTCTTGACAACAGCAATGCCGATTTAAAAATTTTGTGAATATATGTGTCAATAACTATGACTGTTCTGCCAATAGCCAATATGTTGATTTAAAGAAGATATTTAAAGACTGCTAACAACTATGCTGGTTGAGACAACAACTGTGGCAAAAGGTATACTACGACGCGTAGAAACGGTCGGTTGCCTTCAGTCATCGGTTTGATGAAAAAAAAACATATCGTCAACTGTAGCCGTCACTGGATGACCACTATCATCTTCACGCTTATTGATATCCCCATGCGTGAGGAATTTCTTCATCCAGTGATGGACTGTCGGTGGAGATGGAACGTCCTCATGAAATTCATCCTTGTAGCTTCTCCTTGCTTCAGACACGTTGTTGAATGTAACTGCCCATGCAACAAGTTTCGCCTTCTTACTCAGGAAATGACTTCAACTACTCCCATAAACCATTCGACCGATGATATGAATTTGAATTTTTTTGAACTTAGATTATCATAGATATGTCATGCAACAGAATACAAAACCATAGAAATTGAATCAGTCACCTTAAGAAAGAAATCAGAATAATAATTTTAAGGGATTTTTCACAAACTTTAAAACAACGTCTTTTTACTCACCCTGTTACTCTATGTTTATGCCCTAAACCCTTTCTGCCCAGAACGCAATATATATCCGAGACATCAAATCAACACTTACAAACTCCATTGACTTGAAAGAAGACCACACTCTCAGCGATTGCCAGAGATAACAGCTTCTGTAAGTATCCCATATCATAACTCTCCCAGAAAGATCTGATCTTCATCAACATCTGTTCCTTATTGGACTTAGAGGAATTGAGAAGACGAATTGTATCTTCAATCTGTCTCATCTTGTTCCTAAACATGTTGAATTCCGAATCATTCTGACCATCCAAATGTCGAATCACACTGTCAGAAAAATGAATCTCTGGACAAATGTGAATATCCGGGAAAATAAAGGGAACACCGGTCGGAGATTCGTCGATAGAAACAGATTCCTGAAGAAATCGGGTTGTCAGAACACTGAGGTGAAAGCTAAAAGTGGACAAACTGCCCAAGAGAACGATGAACCAGAAGATGCGATATGGCAACGCCTTCCCGGTCGACGTTCTAGAGTTAAAGAACAAGGCTGGGTTGTTAGAATCATCCTTCAACTTGCTAGACTTCATAATTCGTAAATGAAATGTCAAGTTCAGAACTGTTAACATTACTTGGACGGATGTGTTAATTATAAATGAACTGCGATAGTCAATTATGCAATTAGAAATAACTCACTTCACAGGAATAACAAATACACAGAAGACGTTTCTGGACTTTATAATAATACCAGAACCTGCTTCAAGTCGTCCCCCTCCTTCGTCCTGTGTTTGAAGTTCTCTCTCTTGCCTTCTTCATCAATTTCTTCTTCTGATGACCACAAATCTTTAATTAAGGAAATCACATTCTTCTATTTGTCTTCCCCATTCGTCTTTTAAGTCTTGAGTGTCATCATTTTCTCATTCTACTACTTCATCTCCTTTTTCTTGTCTGCTTTCATCTTTTCCTCACTTTCTCCATCATCATTTTCTCTCGATATTTCTCCTTTTCTTCAAAAAGGTAGAGAATTTAAGTAGAATACTTACATACAGGTATTGAGTTGCATCCTCAAATGAAAAATATGAGCAGACCAAAATAGCTGCCATCTCATTCAACATCCAATATCAAGAATCATTAGGTGGCCTTGTTCATATCTCAACATCCACACAGCTCCCTATTTGAAGTTGAAACAATACCCGGACAAATTTGACTTGTCAATAGTGTTTTAATGAGAATCCACAACCTCATGAATACAGGTACGGTAAAAAGTCTGGACGCACTTGGAAAATTTGTTGATTTTTATATTTCTTTTGTATATCTACTTTATCCCTAGAGTTTGAGCTGACGTGAGTTGACCTAGAGTTGACCCCAGATGCGCTGGCAAAAAATGATGAGAAATGGAAATTCAATGGATTTGTAATGCTTGTAGAAAACAATGTAAAAGCTCCAGTGGTCTATCAAGACACAATTTTTTTGTAAAAGTAGGGTTCTTCTTCCTGATGAAGACAAAGTCACTGATAACAAAATTACAACAGATGCAAAATCTGGTTTGAATGATACGGCATATTCTGTTGCTACTATAGAACAATTTGAAAATTTCACATCTAATGTAAAATATAAGTTTGACACCTTAATTCAAGAAGCTTACGAAGATATCAGTAATTGGAAGCGGAACCTCTTCCAATTGCCCAAAAGTCATGCAGGTAAAGAATTTGTAAGAGAGATTACATGTCAAATTGAACATTGGACATCAAATTCTCCTAATCGCAACATCAGCCTGAAATGTCGTATGGTAATGCCATGTCTGCTTTTGTAACAGATAAATCATAAAGCTAAGTCATCTGATCGAAAAAATACTCTTGAAAGACGTATGACTTTATGGAAAGAAGGACGAATTGATGAGCTGCTTAGAGAATGCCGCGCAATTCAAAGGCGCTTAGAAGCAACACGCAGAGGAGCTAAACATTTTGCTGTATCGAGAACATTCAATAAAATGATGATGAAAGGTAGAATTAATGGAGCCATACGATTACTGGGTCATCATAAAAATAGTAGTATTCTCTCTATTACCTCAGCAACCATTGAAGATCTGAAGGCCAACCTCCCAAATCCGAGTCCTATAAACCAAGAAATGATGCTTCAAGACCCAATCAATGTTATTCAGAATGGCGCAGGATGCTAGGAAGCAGCATTTATGGCACAGCAGGTCTCGATCTTCGAAAGGCCATCGCGAGAATGGCAAAGAGTTTATGCACACAAGAAATTCCAGATCCAGAATCCTTGGAAGCTTTACTTGCCTGCCGTTTGATTCCTTTGTCCAAAGATCCAGGTGTGCTCCCGATTGGAATAGGAGAAATTTTGCGACGAATTATTGCGAAATCCGTGATATATACTTTACGCATCGACTTGTTATATTCGGCTGGAAATTTACAGCTATGTGCGAGTCAGAAAGCAGGATGTGAGATAGCAATACACGCAGTGGTTGATTTATTTAATGACGATGACAATCATGGAATATTACAAATAGACGCACATAACGCTTTCAATTCCATTAACCGCAAAGTAGCTATTCACAACATGAAAATTCTCTGCCCAGAATTCGCCACCTTTGTTTCCAACAGTTATCACTTGCCTGCTCGCCTATTTGTCACTGGATGATTGGAACTACAATCAAATGAAGGCACAACACAAGGTGATCCTGTAGCTATGACCATGTATGCTCTCGCTATTTTACCACTGCTGAGCTCGCAATGTGGCAATCAGGTTGACAATGTCAAAAAGGTAGCCTTTGCAGACGATTTTGCAGGGGTAGGCATATTGATTCAACTAAAAGAATGGTGGAACTTGATTGAAAATTTTGGACCCTTCATCGGGTATTTTCCTAACCCTTCTAAAGTGTGTTGATTGTCAAAGACGCTCACCTCTTGAAAGCCACTGAAGTATTTTCAAAAAGTAAAATACAAATTACGTCTGAGGGTAATAAACATCTTGGTGCATGTGTTGGCAATAATAATTTCAAGCGAGAGTATGTCAACAAAAAAGTACGAGATTTGGTCGATGAGATTAAAGAACTTTCGAAAGTTGCGAATTCATTTCCACATTCCGCCTATGCTGAATTCACACGAGGTATTCAACACAAGTATACCTACGTTATGCGAACGATTCCTAATCTCACAGAACTGCTGGAGCTTTTGGAATATAGTATTCGACATTCGCTCATTCCGGCATTATTTGACGGATATGAATGCAGTGATATTGAAAGGCAGCTTTTTTCGCTTCCACCAAAACTAGGAGGCCTTGGAATCCACATTCCTACCATTCGATGCCAAGAGGAATACGAAGCTTCAAGAGTAATCACAAAAGACATGATTGAAAAAGTGAAGTCTCAAGATTCTCAATATGATAAAAATGTGAGTCAGATGCGAAGTGAAGCAGTCAAAACAAGAAGAAAAGAAAAACATGTACAATACAAAGAAAATTTAAGTGAAATCAAACGAACAATCAGTGATAAAATAACCCTGCGAATGGTTGAAGCCGCCAATGAACTTGGAGCGTCCAGTTGGGTAACATCAATGCCCTTGAAAGAACATGGGTTTTACTTGGAAAAACAAGCTTTTTGGGATAATCTTCGTATAAGATACAACATCCCACTTCAAGATTTACCAAGTAAGTGTGTATATGGACATAATTTTGACATTGAACACGCATTCTCCTGTAAAAAAGGAGGACTCATCTCATTGAGACATAATGAGATCAGGGACTTCACTGCTGGGTTGTTAAGTGAATGCTACAAGTGCTTCAGGATAGAGCCTTGCTTAACTCCACTATCAGGAGAATCATTCCCGAAAAGCACTGTTATTACCATAGAAATCCGATTTTTTGCTTTTGTTTAAATTAGTGGTACTAAAATGGCCATCAGCTGATTTTGATGGCAATTTCAGCTGTTCGGTTAGGCGCCAAAATGTGTCAAGGACAAATCAAGGTGATAGATCCTATCAATTTGATGCGTTTTTCATTGAAATTGTTTATTCACAAGTTTTCTAATTACCTGTCTGAAATCAGTTTAAAGGAGTACGTCCAAGTGTGCTGATGTCTTTGTAAGAAATAATTTACAAGTCAAAATTAAACTTAAGGTACCGGTACCTGACCTTGAAACCATCTGCGCATGTTAAATAGTCATTCTGAAATTATTCTTCAGTCAGATGATTTACGAATAATTCATCCCACGTGCGTGTCAGTGCTGCAGTCCTAGATTTATCAGAAGGTAACGCTGCCTGGAATTCCGTGAAACACTTTCAACGAATGAAAAAATCATTATTTCTTTCTGCGCAAGCGCTGTAAAAAAATGATAGACCGGTGGCATTACGGCGTTATCCCACCTTAGACTACGACTACAGCACTGGTGGTGCGTGTCTCGTGGAAGTTGCCTTTGCCTGTAGTGCTGCTAGAAGCATCCCTCTGTCATTACACATGTGATTTTATAATTATATATTAGAAATGCAATTTTTCATAGTTGATCAGCATCACAAATGTTCTATGCTCTTGCATGTTGCTTATAGAAAAAAGGTGAGAAATAGCCCTGGTCTTTGATAGGCTGATGTTGATGCATAATTATTTGACCATCCTTGAATGTCGTCCGGTAAGTTTATGTAGGCAAATCACGCAAGTGGCACAATAAGGCATCAACAGGCTATTGATCACATTCAAAGGATTATATAAATGCAGGCATACACTATTAACATGGCTTTGATTATTTGATTGTTGTCATTATTTAGGTGTAATTAAGGATTGCAAAACGGACTATACTTTTGCACTTCTAAGTGCACTACTAATTGCACTTTCGGACTATAAAAAACAAGTCGCTGCAGCTCTTAAGTTTACATACCTCAAGTTCACTTTTCGACCTGCTTAATGTTTCAGTCCGAATGGAATTGCAAATATGTACTGCGCCACACACGTCGGAGTTTTTCATTTACAGATTCTTCCGAAGTTCTAGCGTGCCAGATGAATGATCAATTACTAGAAATCCTGAAAGCAAGTACGCCAGTGCGCCGAAGCCAGCCGTCCGGTCGCGGTCCGGCGCATCACTGTATCGATGCCAGTTAGTGTCCGACGCTTACAATTGGAACTGCGTAACCTCGTCGAATGGTTCACGCCGCCGAACTGGAATCCTGGCGCCAGGTAGTCTGGGCTGGAATCCAGACTACCTGGCGCACTTCTGAGAGGCACGCCTGTACTCGGCGCTCTGCCGCCAAAAATGTCAGACATACTAAAAATTGATCATTTGTCTGGCGCGCCTGGAACCAGTTGAGGCAAGACTAATTTCAGAAGTTCTAGAAATAGATCTTACGTCTGTCGCACTGTATCGTCAACGATGAGTTGCAGGGTTGTGAGAAGGTTCTGCTAATTCACTATCATGTTGATGACTTGGATCTAAGTTAAATGTTTCGATCTAGAAAAGCTATTATCCAAGTGATGACCAAGACAGTGGCATAGGTGGTGGTGATGATTATGACCCGCTTTTAGTCAAAATACAAGAAAATTAGCCAAATTTTATGCGTTTCATCTCTCAAGTGATCGTCTTGAGAACGAGAGCATTGAAACACATGCTCACCTTGTGCTCACCTTGTCGACCCTTGTCCCGCGTATCCCAGGGTAGGTCCAGTCCTCTTTTTCCATTCCTTCCGGTTGTGGACCAGGGAGGCATCCACTCCTTTTGCCTTCATGTCGGCGGTTATTGTCGCTGTCCAGGTCTTCTTCGGGCGGCCTCTACCTCTTCTTCCTTCCACTTGCAGACGTGATGCTTTCTTAAGGGGATGACTCTCTCCGCGACGCTGCACATGACCAAACCATGACAGTCTTCTTGCTCTTGCCACTTCTTGAATAGGGGCTATTTCCACATTAGATCTTATTTCTTCATTGGTCTTCAGATCCAAGCGTGTGTAGCCCTGCATCCACCTTAGCATCCGCATCTCCGCCACGTGCAGCTTCTGCTCATCTGTCTTGAGAGGGGCCCAGCACTCAGAACCATAAAGGATTGCTGGCCTGATCATAGAGGAGTATACTTTGCTCTTTATCTTCATTGGCATCCTTCTGTCACACAGCACTGGAGTCAGTCTCTTCCATGTGTTCCAGCCGCAACGTACTCGATGTGCAACATCACCTGCGCTGGTCACCTCAGTATTGACCATGGACCCCAGATATTTAAAGCAGTCCACACTCTTCACCGGCTGACTCTGAATCTCCATAGTTGTTCTTCTTGGGTCGGACGACAGATATTCGGTCTTGGAACGGCTTACCCTCAGGCCCTTACTCTCAAATGCTCTCCTCCATGCTTCCAACCTTCGCTCTACATCTTGATGACTGCTTCCAAATATTACGAGATCGTCGGCGTGTAACATAACCCAGGGACCACCTCTTCTGCAGTCCTTGGAAATTTCATCCATTATTACGATGAAGAGAAAATGAAACACGTGTTTCAGAGCATTGAAACACATGTTTGCATAAAAGTTTATTCCTTCAACACTTCGCAGACCTGTCCGCCAGATTCATCAACCATGCCAGTTATCTCAACATGCATAGTGACAAAGTGGATTTCGGACTGTAGGCATTATTCCACTATGCAGTTCTTGTCAGAAAATCCTGCTCGGTGCATCTCATGTGGGTGACACTCGTCACATGTCTATCAGTTTGCATGCGACAGTCAACTGGTAATCGCATTAAGAAATTCGTCATGAATTCTCTATTCATTAATCAAGCAATGTCTACAACTAACGCCGCTCGGAAGATAAATTCGAGGCGCGCGATTTTGATGGATGAATTCGCCAAAATCTAATGACACTACTCACTGTAGAACATTGATCACTAAAATCTGGCTCTTATTTTCAATTATTGTTGATGTACGTCATAACATTAGGCGTGTTGAATTTGCACTAAAATTTCCCTGCCAAATGATAAAATTATTGAAGACAACATGACTAAATGCCGTCGATAGCATGACTAATGCAAGGGCCAAAATAGCATATCGAAGTAATGTGTCAATATGTAAAAAAGGCCTGCATTTGACTATTTGACTTCGAAAAACATTGCAATTGACTTCAAGCTATTGCAATTACTTAGTCGGTGCAATTTTGGCCGTGCAGCTATTTTACAGGCTGAGGCGGTCAAATCAATTTCCATGTCTTACCACACATCATATTTCTCAGTTACAGGAGACTTCAAAACACTATACATGACCAAAATCTCTATTCAGTGGTTCACTTATTGTAGAGAATTTCTATCTTTTACTTATTTATGATGTTATTGATTATTTCCTTTCTTAGACATATTTATGAAACACTCGCTATCACCGACTCAGCTACTGTGATAGTCGTCAGACCAAAATTGTGCTGAATCAGCCGTTGCAATAGCCACTGCCACTGCCTTGACTATGCAGTCAAATGACTGACTGAGTTCATTTATCTTTCATGACAGAGCAATTTTAAGAATTGTTTGAGCTTCATTTACAGGAATTGTAGCCTAGAGAATTCATTGTTCACTTCAATATGGCATCTGACTCCAAATTCCAATACATAGATGGTCCTTCAAATGAAACATAAATGATAAAATTGAAGAGTTTTCGTCTCGTCTGTGGGAAAGCAAGCAAGACTACATGTCAGCTCACTAACATAAGGAGCTGTGAGGAACCCCTCAGGAGACATTGATAAACTTGATGCTTTGATTTTGCTGCATTATCTGTTTGAGGAAATGCAGTGTAGTATATTGAACAAATTTCGTGGATTTTGGTGCCTGAATTCAGACAAAAAAATGTATACATTAAATTTAGAAATACAAACACAAATAAATATGATGGGCTCTCACGAATTTCTTCTGAGAATTATGCAACTCAACCGACAATTCAGAAAATCTATGTAGCTCTCTTTGACATCCACATAAAGCAACAGCATTCTACCTCTTTGATGATCGGTGCTTCTGTAAAATGTGATCATCTGAAAGATACCGAAAACAGCTGATTTGTTGACCCTGACCTACTTCTGGAAGCCGCCATCGTTTTGGTACCGTTGTCATGACAGCGCGTGTCCACGAAGTTCTATTGTTCTCAATGTCAATGACCGTTCTAGTCCTTTTATATTATATAGTGTCGGATTTCTATGGTTATTACCGATGACGCTCATGTTGACATAGCAGCTAGGGGTGTCTGGATCGAGGGACAAATGGCATATTTCGATGTAAGGGTGTTCAACCCGCTAGCCAAGACTGACCTTGATTTCGAACTTTCCTCTACTCATCGGCAGCATGAAGAATCAAAGAAGCGATCATACAACGAAAGAATATGCTTAGTAGATCAAGGCTATTTTACTCCATTGGTCTTTTCATGTACCGGTGGTATGGCGAAAGAATGTCGCGCATTCTACAAAAGACTATCCGAAAAATTATCTGAAAAAAGGAATGTCGAGTACAGCAAGACCATCAGCTGGGTGAGGACTAGACTGTCCTTTCATCTGTTACGTTCTTGTCTTTTATGTTTACGTGGATCTAGGTCACAAAATGTTGATATCGAATTTGTCTGTCGGGAAGCCGACTTTAGAAAAATTGATTGTTAGGTGTTCTAAATATTTTTGACTCTTAATTGACTTTTCGTAATGGTCTTTAGCACGTGTCTTATACTACTGATGATATGCATGTATTACTTACTGTACCTTTACTGACACTCTTACTGAAATATAGAGCCATTCACGCGAGATAGATAGTTAACAAGAAATCAGTGTCGAAAAAAAACTTTATCCCTCCTGTAGGTCTATTTCATCTACATGCAAGTGATACACTAAGGCCTCAGCCACACTGCGAGCTTTTCCAAGCGTTTCCGAGCAAAGCGTTTTGCAGCAAATATAACGTCATCATTGCAGCAGTTGTAGACTGCCACATTGCGAGCAAAGCAAACGGTTGATAGCTTGCGGAGATACGCTTGCTCGGGACGCTCGTGTTTGCTTTGCTTTCAGTGTGCACTGTAAACTGTGCGATGCCAAAGCTACGTTCGAAACCGATGCACAAAACGAGAATAACAAAATGTACGAAAGCACTATTGTTTGTGTTCATACACTACGAAAGCAGTTGGCTTTCCTATTGGATGATGAAGATAATCCAATAGGAAAGCCAATCGCTTTCGTCGCGTATATGTAACATATATATGAGCAATATATCAGCCAATGAAAGTCATTATCGATCGCTGTTACATTCCACATAAAGCACACGTTCGGATAGTGAACGTCAAACAGCTAGTTTAATTGCAAGCATGCCACGTCAATTGAGCCCTGCTATCCGCGAACAAATAATTGCTCTTCACTCTCATACTAACAAGTCCCGCCGTGAAAATGCAGGTGATCTCAAACTCGGGAGCAGCACTGTATCGAAAATAATCAAACTTTACAACGAAAAGGGTTCCGTTTCTCCACATTGGGGTTGTGGTAGACCAAGAACTACAAGTCCTACAACTGACCGAAGTATCAAACGTTTTCAAAAGTTTTGCGCAATCCATTCATCGCTGCTGGAAAATTGACATAGTCTTTTCAACCCCTACTTGAAGACTTGTCAGTCAGAACAGTTCAACATCTCGGAAGCCAGTTCGGAAGACTCTCGTCACTGTCAGAATGCGGAAAGATCATCTAAACGTTTGTCGCCAACATCAACATTGGACGGACAATGAATGGAAAGATGTGATGTTCAGTGACGAAACAACATTCTAAAAAATAACTGTACTCCGCACGGTTATCGAAGACTTCCTGGTGAATCTCCGTTGAATCCTCGGGACACGTGTGAAACGGTCAAACATTCTCCCGGTGTTCTGGTATGGGGATGTTTCTGCTCTCAAGGCCGTGGGAAATTAGCCTTTCTTGAAACTGGGCAGAAGATGAACAGTGAACATTATGTGTCAATTCAGGAGGACAAACTTGCTCGTAATTCCAAGATATTTCAGTAGGACAACGCCCTGTGCCTACTCGTAAACAGATCATACCCTTTTGTAACCGTGAAATGGGGAAAATGAACAAATTGATAACATTTATAAAGGCTTACATAGCCACTAAAAAGTTATCAATTAGTTTAATATAAGTTGATATAGAGAAATATCATTCTTCATTATTGAATGAAGAATAAATGTGAGAAAATATAAAAATTCTCTTTTTTACTATAGTGATTAAGCAATAATTTGAGTTGTAGAACAGGAAACTTAAAAAATTTCAAGAGCGTCAATACTTTTGCGGTATCAGTACTCATGAAATTTAATGCGCATTCATGAGATTTTTAGAGAGCTCCTGAGATTATGATGGTATCTCATAAGATAAGTATCATGGTATTCTCATAAGAAAATATTTAACTCATGATGTTCTCATGATGCTTTGATGAGAACATAATGATTCGCAATGAGAGCATTCATCAGGATAATATCACATGATGCGTTCATGGGAAAATCATGGGTATTCATGAGTTATTTTGTAAAAATGAGTTTATAAGTAGTGAGGTATGCATGCCAACCTCTAAAGAAAGAGCTATAAGAAAGCTTATTCAATCGATAGATATCTCCAAGTGCAGTTAATAAAGGATAAAAAGCAAAAAGATAGAATATATCATAGCGATGTGCAACAGCACTCTTGATATGATGCATATACTGTATAATTTGACTTCACAATTATCATTACTACGCAAGATGTTGAAAATAGACATATATACAATCACAGCTCAATATCTTATTATAATGAATAACGATTGCCAATGCTGAAATAGTATAGTGGACATGGCTTAAGGATAAAGTCAAGAAAATCAGTTCGATGGCAAAGTTCATAGGTTCAGGCATAGAGTACTGATCTGTTCCGTTCATTAGACAAAGTTATTGTTTTCTCTAATTAAAATAGATACCAAAATCGTTGCAAAATGCGATACATTGGCGCTACCAAACGTCTTTTAGCCATCCGTGTTAGTGAGCATTTAAAAGATTATCCATGGTCTACTGAAATCTCTATGCATGCTCATACACCAAAGCCAGAAAATTTCACTGTCGTTGGTCAGTCAAAGTATCTGTTGATTTTGGAATCTATTTTAATTAAAGAAAACAATAACATTCTGTCTAATGAACGGAACAGATCATTACCTCTATGTCTGAACCTATGAACTTTGCCATCGAACTGATTTTATTGATTTTATCTTAAATTGTAAGTATAAACTGCTTGCTTCTATCTTTTAATTTGTATATAAACCATTTTTCTTTATTGTTAATTTGATGAAACCTCCACTGAAGATGGAATAAAGCATTCCGAAACATGTCCGTTTGAAGGAGTATTTGTGTGTTTTTTCTTTTTTGCCGTCATCAGTGCAGTATACACTGTAAATCGCTGTATACGAAAATTACATACAAACATATACCAAAATTACATGCAATTTGAAACTAACATCTGATACCAGATTCTCGTATGTTTACAGAGATCTGGTATGTTTTTCATACCACATCTCACTTACTTTCGTATGTGATTGGTATGTAGCGATACGAACTATTCTATCTGTGATTGGCTGTTTTACACTGAACTACGAATTGTTGGTATGTTTTAATTCGAGACCCGATGCAAATTCATCCTTATTCGTATGCCTCTGGTATGTATTTGGTATGTGCAGCTTTAAGTCACACAGCAAAAAAATAAGTGTATTACATACTACTTCAAATAACTTTTTTCAGTAATACCAGTCGCGAATATTTTTTGTTTGATAAAGTGATATTTAGCTAGATTAGATTTATTGTGAATTATGTGCCCCGCGAGATTGTCGTTGTTGCTACTTGTCTAACAACATTAACAGGACATTTATTTAGCTCTACTTTATGAGCTAAGTTGATTAACGTCAATTCATTCAAACGATATCTTTCGTGCAATCATGTTGACCTATATATCTCAAACATAACTATTTTTGCGTTTAATGAATTATAATGTGTTTTTACTTCGGATTGATAATATGCTTAATTCCAAAATTACATAATGCATAATTGTTGATGGTTGAATACTTATTGACTATTCACGAATTACCTTAGACTTACGTGTTTTAAAATCGAATTCAGTATTGTAAGTTTGACTCTTGAATGTCATTATCTAACTACTTACAGAACAGTAGTAACAATAGTGTGATCTTTATTGACAAAAGTCCTTAAATCAACATACTTTGGACATGATTTATGCTTTCTTTTAACATTGTACTGGTATGGCTTTAGTATGTAAAGCATACCACATTTAAAAAAACATACGAAAAGCATACAAATATATACCAAGAGAATACAGAAATATACCAAAAAAAATTTTGTATGCATCCTCCGTATGTGATTTTGCTAATGAGCGATTTACAGTGTACCTTATTGTAAAGAATCAGTAAATCAGATGCAGATAAATCGTTACCCGACCTCCAGACATCTACAATTAATGAAATAATTCTAATCTTTTTCTCGTGGCTCGGGTTCAAAATTTGAGAATCTATACTGTAAACCGTAAACCGACAATTATCCTACAAAATTGCTGACAAAATCAACCGACGATTGTTACCTCCAATATCCTGCGATATCTGACGAATTTGTAGGTTCTCCACCGACATCGAAACAGGTGCTTTGTGTGCAAGCTAACTAAACAAAAACTGTTGATTATTGATCGACTTTTTCGCTTAGTGATTACTTGACTTTTGGGCAATCTGCATTATTGTGTGCCAAAACCATGATCTATTTTGACATCATTTAATTAATTACTTACATTTTTGATTAAATTTAAGCTATAATTCATTGCTATTCATTTTGTCGCTTTTTGTCAGATATTGTAGGTGTTCAGTGGCAATCATCCTACAAGAACTAACAATGACCGACAAAATGGATTTTGTAGGAAAAATGTCTGTCAATTGTCAGTCAACGGTTTACAGTGTAATGAGCAGATGGTCGTCAGTTGATTTGTAATGCGCTTGCGGCCACATTGAGTCTTCAATGACTTCGCACATTCAGTTTCTTTGTAACGCTGCACAGCTCTACCAAATACACATTTAGATAAATTCAATGCATCGACCAATTGCCGAATGCACCTCTCGGAATGATCGACGAGAGTCACAATTTGCAAGCACAGCTCGTCAGCTAGATTGCTTATTTTATCACAGAATGGACTAAACTTCCACGAGAGCTTCATGTTAATAATAATTCTTTATTCATTCCAAACATTGGACAAAATAACTCAAAAATCTCATGAAGATGAAGATGAGAACTTTGTAGAAAAGTTTACAGACCTACTTCCATACAATTTGGTTCTACAATACACTGTAAACCGTTGACTGACAATTGACAGACATTTATCCTACAAAATCTATTTTGTTGGTCAATGTTAGTTCTTGTAGGATGATTGCCACTGAACACCTACAATATCTGACAAAAAGCGACAAAATGAATAGAAATGAATTATAACTAAAATTCAATCAAAAATGTAGGTAATTAATTAAATGATGTCAAAATAAATCATGGTTTTGCCACACAATAATACAGATTGCCCAAAATTCAAGCAATCACTAATCGAAAAAATCAATCAATATTCAACAGTTTTTGTTTAGTTAATTTGCATACAAAGCATCTGTTTCGATGTCGGTGGAGAACCTACAAATTCGTCGGATATCGCAGGATATTGGAGGTGACAATCGTCGGTTGATTTTGTCAGTAATTTTGTAGGATAATTGTCGTTCTACGGTAACAGTGTAGGCGGCAGCTCGACAGTGTCTAAAGCGGACGTATTTTCTTATCTCAAAAAATTCTGACAGAGGATGTAAGTCAACGTTGCTGGAAATCTTATTGATGAGGTTGACACAGGTCTTGTTGATATTGTTATGTAGAGATGGCTGATTCTCGACGTTCTCCTGGCAACACGGTCGAGGTGGTCCAATTTAACAAAATTCTTCTGCTTGATATCACACATCACAGGCCAACAGTATGTTATATGGCACAACACTAGAGTCCTATACGCCTGCCAAATCAAGGAAGGGACATTACAATTAAATTTCAATTTTTTACCAGAGAGAGACTACGACAACACTTGCTATATAAGGCTGAAAATTGCCTGTCCCAATTGAGGTTGGCAGAAAAAATGACTCCAAGAATTTTAACATGATCGACCTGATCAAGAGCTTGAAGCATTCAAAATTGAATTTTGAATCAATTGTGGCAATAATAGTTACTATAGTGACTAGATTGAACATTCAAATGTTGTTGTTTACTTTTGATAACAATGGCGCCGGAGGAAAGGTCTGGACGGACAACTATCATAAATGCATAATTCACTTAAAAAATATCACTGTCCCACTTAATTTTGAACACACTGTACATGTTTGCGTTTTACACGACGCTCGCAGTGTAGTCCGGCAGCCAGATCGAGTTTCTGCAGGGTACGAGGCCGAAACTGAGACTTTCACAGAATGATGTACACCCTATGCCTACTACGAATCTGCACGTCTGCCAAGTTCTAGCTGGCTCCCCTTCTTGTCAGACAGGATAAAATAAAAACACATGTACATCCAATGGGACGCAGATTGCATTTTTTGGTTAAAATGAAATTTTCTATGATTTCTCTGATTAAACGAAACGTACTAAGCACAAAGTCATAATTTTTGACATGGAATATCTTCGGGTCATTTCCTATGATGAACATGTGCTTTTATCATGCATCTAATCGGTAATGCATGTACTTACCACGAGAGCTTCATGTTAATAATAATTCTTTATTCATTCCAAACATTGGACAAAATAACTCAAAAATCTCATGAAGATGAAGATGAGAACTTTGTAGAAAAGTTTACAGACCTACTTCCATACAATTTGGTTCTACAATACACTGTAAACCGTTGACTGACAATTGACAGACATTTATCCTACAAAATCCATTTTGTCGGTCATTGTTAGTTCTTGTAGGATGATTGCCACTGAACACCTACAATATCTGACAAAAAGCGACAAAATGAATAGAAATGAATTATAACTAAAATTCAATCAAAAATGTAGGTAATTAATTAAATGATGTCAAAATAAATCATGGTTTTGCCACACAATAATACAGATTGCCCAAAATTCAAGCAATCACTAATCGAAAAAATCAATCAATATTCAACAGTTTTTGTTTAGTTAATTTGCATACAAAGCATCTGTTTCGATGTCGGTGGAGAACCTACAAATTCGTCGGATATCGCAGGATATTGGAGGTGACAATCGTCGGTCGATTTTGTCAGTAATTTGGCTTAGCATTCAAGCAGGTTAGGGGCATTCCTATGGGGGGAAATTGCAGCCCTATGTTAGCTGATTTGTTTTTGTGCCACTGTGAATTCGTTTTTATGAAATCGTTAGTGTCGAACAAGAAATTCGGATTAGCTAGATTGATGTCTTGCACCACGTCCACACGTTACATCGATGATATATGTCTTTTCAATTATAAACACTCCGTGCCATGTCATTCCTAAGATGAACATCATCTATCACATTCAAATCACCAGTAATCACCAATGACCGAAAGGAGCGTAAATAAAATCGGGTTTACTAGAACAAATACAAGCAGAAGTTGAAATATTAGATATGTCGGACAACGACAAACTCGATAACAATCTACTGTAATTGCAAATACGCAACGATATCGGTTTCACAAGTTTGTAAAATATTCTAGGAGGGTGTGCACTTTGGACCTTGTCAGGCAATGTGGGCGTTAACCAAAGCGGTTGAAGCGATCCCATGTGTTCAGTTACTGAGAATATAGTGTTTTTTGATAGTTTTTAAATGTTAAAAATTCTTCTGAAATAGATTTTAAATTTTCTGAATTTCATTTTAAATGTTCTGAATATGACTTTAAAATTTCTGAATTTGATTTAAAAATTTCTGAATTTCATTTTAATACTTCTGAAATTGATTTTAACATTTCTGAATTTGACTTTAAAATTTCTGAATTTCATTTTAAAACTTCTGAACTTGAGATTAAAAAGGTGTAGTGCATTACGCAGCATGGTGATGTGACATGTGTTCTCACGTTGCAGTGTAGTTACATGTCGTACTTGTTTGCGCTCCATACGACGTTAGAAGGGCAACACAAAACACCCAGACCGTGATGTGATACAGCCTATGAAGCATAGGATTTGTACGGTTGCATGTGTGAGAATTTCTCTCTCATATCCGTCAAAATCTATTGTTAGTTAACTTGTCAAGAAAGTAATTGGGAAAATTTAATTTCGAACTCTTCGAATTACTGCTCGCTACTAAATTACTGAGAATTCTCATTGGCTTATTCCTCCACTTATATTGAATATTCACTCAAATGTCACACACACTGAAGCTTTGAATCATGATGAGTAACCAGACCAGTACCGCTGCAATAAACTCTTCATCTACCAACCCTGCAGTAACAGCACCTGCAATGGTATTACCTCCGTTCCCAATGTATCTCACTGCCATGCTTAGCTTTCAAGAATACGGAATGCCGGTCATCATGATCTTCTCTATCATCGGCTCCCTCTTTGTCTTCATCACACTTTCCTGCAACAGAAGACAAACTGAACTCCCAATCACCACCACTATCGCTATGAGCACACTGATCATGATGGATATCATCTATCTCCTCCTTTCCACCTATATTCAGATCAAAATGACCATCAGCCTGCGCACAAACTTTCCTTCAGTCTCTCCAGCAGCCGTCTGTTTCACGGTAAAGATCGTGAAGACGACAACATCGTCTGTGCAAGGATATCTTCAATGTATTATCTCTATTGAGAGAGTCCTGGCAATCGCAGTGCCTTTGAAGGTTAAGCAGCTCGTGAGCAGGAATCGAATGGTAATTGCAATCACTGTCATTACGGTCATCATTTTCATCAGCCAATGCTTCTACTGCTTCTATGGATACTGGTATAACCCAGTGAGGAAGAATTGCGAATACAAAAATAAATTATTGATCGGAACAATGGACGCAGTCATTTACTGCGCTATCCCAAGCGTCATACTTTTCGCATCAACCATCATAATTCTTTCTCTGTTGATGAAAAGAAAACGAAAACAACTGGCGGTGTCTACAGCGAGTTCGAACAACTCGAATGAAGTGAAATTGGGACTGATCTTGGTCATCATGGATGTCCTTTACCTGTTGGGTTCTGTGACATACACTGCCTTTTGGTTTTTGTTGGGAGATCCAACGTCGGCAGTTGGATCGTCGTTCATTAACTTACTATTTTTCACGTCCTTCAGCATCTGTTTTGCGAAGCTGGGAGCCGTAACGGACTGGATGATCTTGATTCTAATGGGAAGGAAACTGCGGTATGCGATGATGAATATATTTTGTCCGTGTATACAGAAGAAATTGAAGAAAAAGAACAGCATAAAAACAACTTCAATGTCGATGTCTTCAACGCGTACAAGCCAACCACGATAGCGGATTCATGAACATTTCATTTCCTTCTTCCTCTCTTTTCCTTATTTCCTATATTTCGTTTTTCTGATGCTAACCAGTGGCGTCGCGTGCTCCCAGACCATAGGCCTTCGCTCCATAGTGGATTCCTATATTTCTGCAGCAGACAACATGAACTGCATAAAAGAATTAATTTGACACTATCTTAATTTCAGTGAATTTTCGAACACTTGTACAGGTACATGAACATTCAAATCATGCTGGCATCCATGACTGCAGAATGAAATGAAATGATGTGAGAAATAGATACTGATATTTAAATGAAAGGTACACTGAAGTCCTTGACTACCCAATGTTGACTATTCTGCATGTGAATTGTGATTCACTATGAGTCCTATGTGACAGCCTCTTTTTCTGAACAGCCTCATAAGCATGCAATCCTAAGCTGATTGTTCGTCAACGCGACTCTTGTTTTCCCAAGATTTTAAACGTCAAATGACAATGAAAATGTGATGTTGTTTTCTCACATGACGCTTGATCACCTTGGTGAGATTACTATAGAGAACATTCACTCTCGTGGAAGCTCTCGCCAACGCAAGACTTTGTTGTGTTTATTATAGCCTGTCAATCACTTACATGTTTCAAATTTAGGGCTGCTAAAATGTTTTTTGTCCTCCTCCTCATATTCTATCCCTTGAGAGTGGTTTAGTTTTTATTTCAATGCCATAAACTTCGTGTACGATGGCTAGAGTTTTCTGCATAATCCCTCGGACTGGCCGGTGTAGAAAATAACCTCTTTTGAAATCGCCGCCATAAACATAATAGCAGAATATGTCTTGAATCATTATCTCTGACTGAATCACTTCATGGCTTTCTCCTTTCTGCGGCTTCTAACCTTCCGATCTGACATTCAGCCATTGGTGAACGCAGACAGCGACGATTCAACGCGTCATCATCTTCTCCAAAATTTGGCGAAGCCACGAATAGGGAAAATTTGCGTCTCTCTCTATCTGAATCTAAGAATTTATAAATAGATTTCTCCTTACATCGTTGTAATGTAATTGATTCTTCGTTTATATCGGGAGAAGACGATCGAGTTAAGCGCACACGCTCCACATATCACACAAACACACAAATCTCAGTGATTTGCTGTGAACACATCCGCAGCGCATTGTGTGATTTCTTGAAGATCCCTGCAGTTCACATGATAGTAGTGACTTGAAACGCTAAAGTGTGTGTAAAGGTGTAAACGTAAAGATGCTCTCAAACACAAAAAATCAAAACTATTTGCACTTAAGTTATATGAACGTAAATAATTATTTTTGGGTATGCTGCGAAGGCCTCGCAGTCACGGAGATGACGCCACTGATGCTAACCATCACATTATTTATCCTTGTCCCGCCTCTGTACTCAAAGGACTGAAACAAGGACTTGGTCTAGAGATGACGTTCCTCAATACTGATGGTCACGGCCAGAACTAGTCTCAAGGGGCAAGAAGATCAATTTTCAAATAAATGTAATGCAAATTCAAGCGTGAATTCTGACGAACCTGAAAGTTGACAACACATCAAACGTACGCAGTCAGTAAGTTCAGATCATTAAGAGTCAAACGGTGTGAATAATATCTCCATTTGACCAATTTATCGCAGAGAAAAATGGGACAATGGGAGCTAATGGGTTAACCCATTAGCTCCCATTGTTCCACTTGTGGAACAATTTTTTAAAATGATGCAATACATTCAAAATTTTATCACATTCTTTAACTGCCCTACTACAGCACTTTGAACGTTTCATAGAATATATTTCATGCGCACTTTGAATTATCTGTATGTTTGTTTTATTGCAAGCGCAGATTGAAATTTTCAAATTCCGGCAATTTTCGATTCATTTTTCAATTGGATATCATCTGACATTGAACGAGCCGTGAGTAATTTTTCTTGTGTCATTTACTGTTCATAAGGTAGTTTATTAGATATTACCAGTCAGTTTCATGAAATGATATGTTATGTGTGTATGATGAAGTAAATAAGACAATGTTCCAATTGGGACCTTCTGACTATGGACTAGTTGCGTCGCCTTGTGTCGTGCATTTTTGATCTCTTAAATATCACTGATTAAATATCAGTCAACTGTCATGATTATTGCTATATTCCATTGTATTATTTTGTGTTGCTCTGCGTTGTATATTCTTCATCAGAGACAAGAATGTTTAAGGTAATTGTGCTGAAATACCTGGAAGTCAATGGAAAATCATAGTTCCAGAGGTGGTAGTACAAACCTGCCATCCATTCGCAAATTACTTACCCATAATTGATTGCAGCCCTTATTGGCATACTTGAACTGAAAAGATTCCGTGATAAAGCTGCATATCAAAATTTCAAGACCCAGGATTCATTATTGAGAAATGTGCGAGGGAATTTCTGTAGAACGTCCCTCACAGAACAATGTGAAACAAAGCAATATAGTTCATGGCATAGAGAATCGACTTTTCGCACCGTCTAAATTAGAGGGACGAGATCTGGTTGTGTACGAATTTGATAGGCACATGTAAGTGCAGTTGTCTCATAGAAGCATGACTGCTGCATCATGATGACCCCGTTGATGACTTTTCTTCGAGGATATTCACCTTGTTGGTACGACCAAAAATCTAAACGCTGTCATCGTTACGTGTGAACTATTGTATGGCCAACCACATATTGTATGAAGAGTAATTAATGTTAAATGGCATCCTCATTTGAAGAATGGGAACAGACATGAAAAGCTACCATTTCATCCTAAATCAAGAATCATCAACAGGCCTAGTTTATATCTCACACCATCGACGCAACTCCCTATTTGAGGTTGGAGCCATGCCTAAGTCAATTTGTTATTTGCAATTGGCAAGTTACTAAAATTTCAACGTACATTCATTCATCAATGAATACACTGCAAACTGTACGATACTAAAGCTACTTACGAAACCGATGTACCAAACGAGAATAAGAAAATGTACGAAAACACTTTTGTTCGTGCTCAAACACTGCGAAAGCGATTGGCTTTCCTATTAGTTAATAAAGATGTTCCAATAGGAAACCCAATCGCTTTCGTAGTGTATGAACGCAAACAATAGTGCTTTCGTACATTTTGTTATTTTCGTTTTGTACGTCGGTTTCGTATTCAAAATCGACCAAAATCAGCTTTTATACTTTACAGTTAACAGTGTAGGACCTGTCGAAATTTCTCTAGCTTGTTAATTGTGAATCACATGTTGTAGACCCTATATTTAGTAAGCTATAAGTTTATAGAATGCTAGAAGAGATCGTAGCCTACCATCTCTTTATGGAAGATGGTCAGCAGATAGTCTTTCCCATTTTTTTATCCTTAGCCTTATTTTATATGTGCAGTAATATCACTGCAATATAGTGACATTATCCGTTGAAATGTCCATCATATCAGTTATGTAATAGCGAGCTGAAATCGTCCGGATGTCAAGCTTATCCGCTGATAAGATGTGGATCTCTCTGAAATAACCGTCTGCTTTCAGTGGCAGATACATTCCCAGGCCCTGGCACTCCGGCAGCCAGAACAATTTTCTGCAGGACGAGGCCGAAAATTTGACTTTCACAGAATGATGGACACCCTATGCCTACTACGAATATGCACGTCTGCCGAGTTCTAGTGAGTTCATTTTCTTGTCAGACACGATCAAAGAAATACACATGTAAATCTAATGGGACGTAGATTGCAGTTTTTATTTACCAAAAGGAAATTTTCTTTGTTTTCTGTTATCAACTAGAAACTATAAAATCTAGAGCCACAATTTTTGCATAACTCGATCTGCTCTCATTATGCAGAGATTTTCTCTCATTACGACAAATCTAACAGCGCACTCATCATGACGATGCCTCATTAATCCTCGGAGTTTGATTCCTTATCCTGGTGACCTATGAATAAATTGATTTAGTGAATCAAGCGTCGCTGAAGTCCAGGCTATCGTAGACGATACTCTATTAATTAGAACAGGCCATTTCTTTAACAGTGATGATATGTCCATGCACATCGATGATCTTTAACCCCTTGACTGCTATTGACTAGGTATTCTAGTCATGGCTTGTGTAATCCTGTGTGCGGCTCTAAAATGGTCACTTTAACCGCTTGTGTGCTGTAGATTTTGTTAACAGATTACAAGAATGATTCCCATCGTGATAATTATCCACAAACAATTTACAAATTCGATGTCTGAGCTAATTTGGTTACATAATAACCGCTTCGCAGAAATTTCAAAATAAATGTAAAATGGAATATCGCTTTTATTCTATTTTTATCAAATTAGCATTGCAATTTAGAAATGACAAATTATCCAAATCCACTGTGCTCTTTCTCATAGGCACTATTTCTTTTTTCTTGTTTCAATTTAACTTTTTCTTAGTTAAATTTAATTAACGATTTATTATTATGTTGATAATTGCTTTCTAATATTCTGTTATCGTAACTTGCATTATCATTAATTTTTCTTATCAAATTAAAACTTTCCAGAGAGACCTTTGTGTTTTCCAACACAAAATATAATATATGATTGACCGGCCAATGAAATTTGTATTATAAGCGAATACGTGTAGGGATTTTTAAGTAATAGATCCCATTCCAAGTATAACTTCAATAATAAAAAGTCAACATTTCGCTTCTGTAAGTATATTCAAATGAGCATATCATTAGAAAGCAAACTAGAAATCCCATTCTAAATTTGTATATTTTACATTGAATATAATTACATTATTGTTCGACGTATTTACAACTACGTAAAATAGCATACAAATTTGACATAATGTGCATGTTTATTTTGCGTGAAACTTTTTAAAACAATCTGTGATGCACAGACCAGGTTCACCTGGACACGTTTCACATACAATTGTGGAAAATTTCTTGCGACCTTCACGGTAGCACACACGACATCTTTTAGTCGGTCTATTCTCTCCTCGCGCTAACAATTTTTTTGGATAGTGACAGACACTCACATCAATGGATTGAGGTAAATGTACCTCTAATCATCTATCACCTGTACATAACAAAAGTTTCTTTGTACATAAAATCAAAAACTGTTCAAAACGTTATTTACCACCATATTTGCGGTACACAACATGCGCATTTAGACAGAGTCTTTGTATCAAATGAACGCCTATCTTGACAAACCATCTGTAAGATTTCCTTGCAGCATCATATGGGTGCAATATTTGATCTGATCGATCGACGCCACCCATATTTCTATTGTAGGAAATCATACTTTCACTTTTTTGAAAATCGATTTGTTTACCTTGTTTTGTCACACAAGATACATCATGCATATTTGCAACATTAAAAGTATCGATAATGTAAACAATTTTCAGTCCGCTCGATTTTTTATCACAAAATTTCGACAAATAATTTTTTTTATTATCTGTTCTGCAGCATCAACTCCAGTTTCAGATTCTTTGAACTGCAAATTGTTATTCCGTTCAGACTCATAACCGTCAATTACCATTTCGTCGTGCATATTGTACAGAAAAAATATCACTGAGCTGGCCCAAGCTTTTACATTTAATCTCTAGAATTGCATCATCTGCGTACAAAGTAAGTAAACGCGCAGGAGCATGTTGTGCACTCCATCTGCTTGCTATAGCATATGCAGATGCTAGTTTGGGCAATTGCGCGCAGCTTCAACGAATCACTGTAGGGCGAAGCGCATCGTCTACGGCAGCCACGGAGTTTTGTAATTAACCCTATTTGTCTCAGGATTTTTCTTGTCTGTGAAGTATTAGGGTGTGGGGCATTATGGCTCCCGTAAGATCTTCCAAAGCATTAGCTCAACATAATATAGTATAGCTATTTTTTATAAAGAGATGGTTCTCCCTGTCCCCGGATTCCAGTTGCAAAATTGACCGAAAAGGAAGGCAAATTTCAACAGGCACTAGATGCTTTATTAAAGTCGTGCGAGCTTTCGGCTTTCCGCCTTAATCATGCACATATAAAGTGATAGATAAGCAAAGAAGATCGAAAACAGAATTTACATGTCTTTAATGATTTATTGATTATCAGTGTAAATTCTGTTTTCGATCTTCTTTGCTTACCTATCAATCTATATGTGCATGATTAAGGCGGAAAGCCGAAAGCTCGCACGACTTTAAATAAAGCATCTAGTGCCTGTTGAAATTTGCCTTCCTTTTATAGCTATTTTGGGTATGCGCTATCCGATGGTGGCATCAGTTTTTCAATTCAAGTTGATCTTGTTACTATAAATAGCATTTTAGAAATGTCAATAATCCTTTTTTTTAACTTTCGCTTTTATAAGTAGTATTTATAGAACATACGCAATATTAGTCATCATAACGAGGTAGAGAGTAATTGAGTATCAATTGACGTAAATTACTCGACCATATTTCCTGAGCGGTCAACCTACAGAATTTGCAAACCAACTTAAAACTCAAAATTCGCATCAATAGAGGTGAAAATCCAAAATTTCTTAAAAATGTGATCGCAAATTGTTTCATGTGGTTCCTCTGGCTAAGATATTGAGTCTACAAGAAAACAGCTACCGTTAAGAGAAGGCCAAGAGAAAGTTAGGAATAGTCACAGAAGGAGACCTTCAAAAAATATTCGTTGCGCCGTTAGTTGAAAAAACCGAGGGGTACGAGAAGCCCCACCTTGACGCAAATAGAGTTTAATTATACATATCTAAATACATATTTCCATAACCGTCCACGCGAGCTGGCACTCTGCAATCTCCATTGATTCCCAGCCAGGGTTTTTATATGCATTCCTAAATTTTAAGAACTCCTTGCGGCAGAAGGGAAAGAAACAACGCATAAGATTCCGTGGCAAATCATTACGTACCGACACTGACCATTTATTGCCTCGTGAAGTCCTGAAGGAGTAATTATAACATGAGCTTCATTTTATCATTGTAAAAGTTACATCGAATACTACAAAATGTTTCTTCATGAATATTGCTCAATTGGAAAAGAACATTTCATTTCTAGTGATTTGCAGCTTTGTGTTTAAAGCTGTCAATGGTTGAAAGCCATGGAGTAAGTACATGTAAGTATATTAGGTAGAGTGGTAACTCCGCATTTATTAAATCCCCATTGTGTATACACTTTAGATTTTATTAAATAAATTCGAAGTGAATACAATTGGGTATTGTTACCAAATGTGAGATATGCAAATTTCTGAGGTTCTGAAGAAACTACCGCTGAATTGGCTGATCATGATAGTAATGCGGAAGGAATGATAGTATTTTACGGATTCTCAGTGTCATGACAGCCTTGGAGAGGTAATGTTTGCCAAATGGGTTCCCATTACTGTCATGCTCAACCTCAAGAGTATTTTCTTTAGCGGGATCATATCGCAGGCAACCTGCCACTGGTAGAGCAAAACAACACAATCAAAGACAATGATTTCATCTAACTTTGAAATATGTAAATGGGTCCACATCACTATTTAGATTCAAGAAATGAAACTTGAATTTGCTGAATCATAAATCATGTCGGTGAAAATTGAAGCAAAACTTGAAATTTGAACCAAGAAAGCACGAATAAGATCGCGAACTTTTCATGAAGACTTCCATTATAATGCGGTTCATGAAATCCCTTGCAAATTAGCTTAATTTCCGTTTATAGTTAGGATGATTATTAGCAAATATTCATTCCTTTTGATACCCAACTTGTTTCATACTACTTACAAAGATGACGTCATGTCGGTAATATAGAAATCTGCAAAAATGTAGCTTTTTAAAAACTGCTGAAATATTTTTTTGGACCACACAAATGAATCTCTTGAGATGAAAATTTTCACTGCATACAGACACTTTTTTGAGTCGACATATACTTACTCTATGGTTGAAAGGAGTTTTGAAGGGGAGTTTTAGGCTCAGTCTTCCACATAATTATTAGAACATAATGTATTATAAAAAATAGTGATTGATATTTCAGTATCAAATGTTCTTTTTGTTTTCTCACATCACGGGACACAATCATTTGAGTTATAAAAAATAAGCTCCTGCTAACTCATAAAGCGGGCAAAAATGGGTTAAATATTGGTTTCATCAGCTACAGTACGTCGTAGGAGACAAAAATCTGTTTGGGTTCTGTCTGGAGAGATACATGTAGGCCTACACCTTTGACCCTTAGAGATCTGAGAGGGGTCCAGCGGACCCCAAAGGCATATTTATCTATTTTACTTTTTCTGTTGAGCATATATCAACCGCTCATGCCCATGTAGAATCATTTTTGACATTGAATCTGCATGTGATCTTTCACTTCAATTGAATTAGTTGATTATGATTATTAGTTTATTAGTTGAATTAGTTTATTCAATTTATTTGTTATAATTTATTCAATTATTTTAGTTTATTCAATTTATTAGTTGAATTATGTTAGATAGTCCAAGGGGGTTTACTGGACCCCCCTTCGGGTCTCAGAGAAATTCCCATCACAAAATTTTTACTATCAGATGAAAAATGATTTGTGCATGTTGCCCATGATGCATAATGAGTGGAATTCATTTATTCAATGTTTACATCATGCTCGTGTATGTGCGTTATGCTAGAAGATTGCAAAATGTGAACATTTTGTTTTCGCACCTGATCGTGTATGACTATAGCATGAACAAATCAGCAGAGATAATTAATTGTTCAAAATGAAAGTTATCATTATATTTGTAGTTCAACACTAAAAAGCGGGCTGTTGGCAAAGTTTTCACAACAACGATTGATGAGTTTGAAATCTCAACAGCTGTTTTGAGTGTCTTAGCCTTTATCGGAGGGCTTATAGAACGCGCACTATTTGAAAATTATTTTTGTTGATTCTGGAGTGTTTTGGGGGTCCTTTTTTAGAGAAAAACTACGTTTATAAAAAAAGTCGATGTAGTATAACCTGTGGTCATCTGTTCCACTTCTGGAGCATTCGTCCGATCAGGGGTAAAATTTTTCATGATTCCTTCAAATTTTTGCATGACGACTGTAATACAATGAAATTTTCGATGTGAGTTTCTTTCATCTTTTCAAGATCAATTGAATTTTGAAGCTAATAGATCCTGCACGAACGATGAATTGTTCCTGTTTTCGGCCGAAACATATTCCGAATGACCTTCAGGTGTAGGCTATGGATCGAGTACAATATAATGGTCAAAACGCGTCATTTTTTATGATATTCTCGCAACTCATTTTGCAGCTTGGACAATCACTAAATAACAGGACTGCACGACATATGACAAGTAAGGATAGCAAATAGCACACAGAGATATCGAGTGAATTCATAGAAATCTACTTCTATGAGTGCATCATGCGAGTAGCAAGGCAGTGTGGTATAAGTAGACTTAAGGTTTTTCCCAAAGCAAACAAGATTTGATATCGGGTCATAGAGATGGAATCGAGTCCTTTACACACAATCTTACAGATAGGTGTCTAAGAATAGATTCCGGTTTTCCCACAGCAATAGCAGTGAAGATACATTATACAGTGTCTATCAAATTCTTTCTGCATAACATTTGATTGAGATTTGAGACTTGTGTCATATTTTTCACCACAATGCGTCGCTTCATAACCCTTGATGAGGCCGTCGAACGCGTCATGAAAGAGCCTGATGAAGACGATGAAGCTGATGAAGAGCCGAGAATTATCATTATTCCCCCTGAAGACGACGGTCAAGTGACAGAAGAAGAAGAAGAAACAGCCTCCGATGATCTCCCCGCTGATGTTGCTGGCACTATTGAGATTCAACATCATGAACTGATTCCCGAATCTGATGATGTAGGCGATTGTCGATGGAGAACTTTAGAAAGGCTCGAGCTCACGGCACCTATTACCCAATTCACACCTCTCCTTGAAGCGCATCCTCTTCTGGTTGGAAGGACTTGCATAGAGTCGTTTTTCCTCTTTTTTGACAGTGCTATGATTGACCTCATTGTGACAGAATCACACCAGTACGCTAGTGAGGTGAGGAACATTCACAACTTCGCAATGGATCGACGAGAGCTCCTTTGTTTCGTCGGCATTTTGCTATATTCAGGCTACGTCCGTCTCCCAAATGAAAGAAGCTATTGGTCGAAATCGGAAGACTATAATGCATCGATGTGTAGCAGCTACATGACCAGAGACAGGTACATGCTTATAAAACAATGTCTTCACTTTACAGGCAACAATCACTTTCAGCGCTCGAAAGTCGCCAAAGTCCTGCCGTTGTACGATATACTCAACAAAAATCTTCTTCAGTTTCGAGTTTTCGCTAAAAAACTGTCGATCGACGAATCCATGGTCCCATATCGCGGACGCCATACAGCCAAGATGTACCTAAAATCAAAGCCAATCAGATTCGGGTAGAAAGTCTCGGCCTTATGCGATTCCAATGGCTCTCCATTTTATCTCGACATCTATTGTGGAAAGAAGCAAACTATAACCGCTGGTGTCCCAGGTCCTCAACAGCCTCTTGGCGAGCGAGTGGTTCGTGACTGCGTTTCTAAGTGCAATCATCCACAAAACCATGAATTCTACTTTGACAATTTTTTCACAAGTGTTCCTTTCCTCGAGAAATTGTCCAGAGATGGAATTAGGGCCACCGGCACTGTCCGCAGGAATCGAGTGGCTAAATGTCCACTAACAGAAGAGAAGAATTTCAAGCGTCGCAATCGTGGCGAGTTCGAACAATTCTGTACCAACAATGTGGCAGTCATCGCATGGAATGACAAGAGGGTCGTCAACATCGCTAGCAACTTCGAAGCAGCCCAGCCTTTGCAGCGATGCTCAGATTTTCCGCAATCACCAAATCAAAGGTCAACATTACCCAACCCGCCCTGATCAAATCATACAATCAGGCGATGGGAGGGGTGGACGTTTATGACCGGTTGTTAGGAGGCTATAGGCCCTCTATCTTCGGAAAAAAGTGGTGGTGGCCATTATGGGTCAATGCAATCAACACCTGTGTCATCGCATCGTGGAGAATTCACCAGGAAATAAATCCTGATGACAGCATCAGTCATCTAGATTTCCTTCGCGAGGTTTCAATGTGCTTGATGAAAAAGAATGATCGTCGCCTGAACCGTCATCACGGTAATGCGGCTCCAGCTGTGGCCAGCGTGAGATTCGATGACACTGGACACTACATCAGCACTAGTGACAAGCAACGACGGTGTGCGCAGTGCCACAAGAGTACTAAAAAGCAGTGCAACAAGTGTGGAAAGCCGCTACATGAGAAGTGCTTTGTTTTTTATAATACACCATAAACACTTGAGATTTCGTTCAAAGTTTTCGTAGCTGTAATACATAACCTGCTGTAATACATCAGAAACGCTTTTATTGCACTGGGCTTCATGATGTATCGAATGGTGATACAAGGGGAAGCACATTTGAATTGAGTTAGCAATTTCATAAGATGTCACGGAAAAAAACACCTTTTATTGGACGAACGTTCCAGAAGTGGAACATCAGCCTTGACCAGGAAGGACTAACTCTATATTTCTCTCAATGGTCGTTTAGGCTACAACAGAGTACTAGCACTATAACTAGTAGCATGAATTCGAAAGTTTTAATTTGTACAAAAAATAACAAGGAAAATAAAAATTCTAAAAAATTCATGAAATGGCCCATATTTGATGGCATCCAGACTGACGGTACAAGGTCAAAAAGAAAAATCCTATTCAGTGTATATTCACCGAAGGTCAAAATGTGCCAACATACAAGAAATTAAGCAAATCAATAAATACCGATAATAATTAATAAATCAATAAGCAAATCAGCAGCAATTCAAAACTATGTTCCACTTGTGGAGCACTCGACCGATTAAGGTTAAAATGCAGCAATTATGGTTCATTTTAGGCCCATTTCCGATTGTTATGGATAAATTTGAAAAAAGTAGGTAGCAGCAAGCATCGTAAAACCGACTCTTAGTACAACTGATACTAAGCTAAATGTCGTTGAATTACAAAAACACCACATTTTCGCATGTGTTTCCTGAGAAAGCTGAGAGACACTTAAAGGATTAGTTATATGGACCTGCTCAACTTTCCTAATGATTTGATATCGATTCAAGCAGGTAAACAAAGAATTTGTAAAAGGGGTCCACTGCCCTGTGGGAACGAATCTGGCGAAAAGCTGGCGGGTAATCAGCTACATATTATCATGCAATAGTTCAGTAATAATTTTTGGCATATTTGCTGGCGAAGTTCGCCGGCGACAATTCGCGCTCTGTATGCCACCTTTTGCTTTTGATTTGCTCTCTTATTTTCTTTAGTGATCCGCCTCTACAGCCGAGGTCCTAGTTTCTCCCTCACCTCCTCACGATCCCTCACATATGGCTAATTTATCTAAGATGTGCAGACTATCATTCTTTGATAATGACAAGAATATAAAGAATCCGCTTATATCAATTTTCATAACATCTCTTGACATTCAATAATTTACAACAATGACAAATATTTGAATAATATCATAGTATTTACTGCGACATTTATGGAAGATAAATACTTTTTTAGTTTAAGCCTTCGTGAATTAAAAAAGATCCCTTTTTATCCGATTAGAATGAGTATACAACTTGTTTTCATGTGAAGGTAATATACGAACATTACTACTTACCACAGATTAGTTGCTACAATATCCACGATTTCGACGGTTGGCGAAAAATCAGCTTGCATTAGTAAACAAATATCTACCAAATAATTATAGCAACTTTTTCGCCAACTGTCGTTTTTTAATTTTACATATGTTTTTGGATAGATGATGACCATTTTCACATGCGGAGATAGTTTTTACACGAAAATGAACGTTTAAAAAAATTATCCACAAAGTCGCTACCTCGCCAGATAATCTGTTGATATTAGCAAGATGCGTTCCCACAGGGTAATAATAACCATGGGAGAATAATGACTGCACACGAGAAAACTGTTGCACACAAATCTCTCTTCTTTCTTATGTCATCAGCGTGGTTTTGAAGTTTAGTGATGTAAAGCAATTCGCTACCGGTTCCTGAACCGGTGCTCATTTTCAGATGACCGGTTCCTAAACGGCATCGGGAATAGACCTTGTTTTCAACATCTCTCATTGCGTCTTTCTACATGCGCTTGTTGCACACGTCCTTGAACAGCTTGCTGTTGACGACAAGCCTTTTAAAATGCAAATCATTCTCATTCTCTTCCACAAAATATCAAACATTTGACACTTTTCGAAACAAACCATTTGTATTCATCAAAACGCACTGCAAGCGAGCTTTTTCACTATAGTTGCCCCACCAAATTCAATTACGTGGTTGACGGCAACTGCTGTTAGAAATAAGCACTCCATCAACAAACGATAAACAATAAGGCTCAAACCTGATGTGATATTGACTCTTTCAAAGGTAATCATTTTTGTCAACACATTTTGAAATAAGAAAATTAATTGCTTGAAAATGGTCAGATAATGTTCTAACACCCACACGTTGAGCACAAAAGGAGACTGATGAAATTATCAAGCTAATTTCAACGCTACATTGACACAATAAGTTAATCCTTTTATTAACAGCATCTAATGTTTTCAGTAATGTCCTTATTCTACATTTTGTTGATTAAAATTTTAGGTTCACCGACTAGAAATAACAATTTCGTAAAATTGGAATGGCTTGTGCATATTTTCATACCGTAAATTATGAAATAAAACATCAGGAGATCTTGTTTGTTATTCAGAAAATTCAATTTTCGGTTTTTGCAAAGGATATGTTTTGCCTTGCAATCTCCGAACAACATGCTTGAATATTACTAAGCTTTATAATGGTTAAAATGAACTTTGTTTGCGCTTCGCATGTCGTGTAGATTCGTCCTTCAAGGTGCTTTATGTGCTTTTTGAGTGTCATATGTCAAGTGAGTTTGGTGGTCGCTGAGTGACATGTGTACACTGTAAATCGCTGGATACGAAAATCACATGCAAACATATACCAAAATCACATGCAATTTGAAGCTAACATCAGATACGAGATTCTCGTATGTTTACAGAGATCTGGTATGTTTTTCATATGAAATCTCATTTACTTTCGTATGTGTTTTTGGTATGTTGCGACACGAACTATTCTATATGCGATTGGATGTTCCACAATGAAATACGAGTTGTTGGCATGTTTTAAATGTGAGACCCGATGCAAATTGGTTCTAATTCGTATGTGTCTGATATGAAGAGCTTTAAGTCACATAGCAATATATGTATATATATATATATATAAGAAATGATTAACCCAAATCAAAACAATCTAAGTATTTCCCTACCGGTATTGTCTCTTCTCGAGACTTTTCAAGGGAATAATGCTTTATTTTTTAAAAATAAGGCCACATCATAATAGAAATCTACAAAAATATCAACTTATTACATGCGTACCTTTGAGCATAGAGATTGAACGAAAAATAATTCACGTATCAGAATTAAGGGTTGTATTGTAAACTGGTGGCAAATTTATGGCCACACCGATATATCAATTGCCTCCTCAATGCAGTAAATACCACAGAGAGAAAAAAGAAGAGTTTTTCATTTCTATGATTAAACTTCCACTGAATAAGAATGAACATTAAAATATCCATGCATATTTTGTATTATATTGTTTGATTTAAATATAATTTCATTCCCTTTGACAACCTCTAAGAGTGAGCAGAAACGCGTCAGGGAATAAGATTTCTCAGTTTTCCTTGGAACCTTTTTTGGAATTTATATATATATATATATATATATATTACACACTACTGTCAAATAACTTCCTTCGGTAATGCCAGTCGTAAATAATTCTTTCTGAGTTTCTTTAGTGGGTGGTATTTAACTAGATTAGATTTATTGTGAATTTTATGCTCTACGAGTATGCCGTCGTTGGTACTTGTCTGGCAACATTAACAGGATGCCTAGGTAGCTCTATTTTATGAGCCAAGTTGATTAACATTAATTCATTCAAAAGATGGATTTCGTGCAATCATGCTGACTTATATATCTCAGACATAACTATTTTTGCGTTCATGAATTATAATGTGTTTTTATTTCGGATTGATATTATGCTTAATTTCAAAATTATAGGGGCCTATAAACCATAATTGTTGATGGTTGAATACTTTTTGATTATTTATGAAATGCCTTAGGCTTACATGTATTAACCTTCGTACTACGATAATATTTTTGCCTGCATCGCCTACGAAATAGGGTACACGGGTACCCCAGCAATCTATCTCTTCTACAGTATTACTAAACATATAAAGTACTCTGATAATTGATCTGATATCCCTTTGCATGCCTCACGAACTTATTTACAGCGGCTTGATGTTAAAAGAACGATTGAGTAAGAGAAACAACTTCAATTAACAAAATTTTGCAATTAACTCAAATTTCAATCATCAAAGCAACTA
>CAJQUW010003406.1:0-16065 GCA_907163375.1 Prostheceraeus crozeri
ATAAAATAGCCACGGTTATTTTTAATAAAATCGAAAAGCAGAAGTAGGGATATATATGGTAGTAGTGTCAATATATGAGTAGCGCTGCAAATTTCGATTTACTAAGTTATCTTTGAAAAATATCTATTTATCATAGTGTTCGCTTGCTTCTCTAAACTATTTTTCTTACTTTTATTGATTGGCTTATTCGTGGATATATCTTTTAAGATCTCCTCAGTTCTAACTAACATTTCTGAGGCTTTCGTGACACAAAGTCTATTGCTTTTATCGGTAGCTGTAATCATAAGGTCATTTTTTTTCAAGAAATTTTTTACTGTTTCGCATTTTTTTATTGAAACTTGTATAGTTATTCTTTGTGTTTGACCATGAGACACTTCAAGTTTTAAACAGCTTCAATTATTTCTTTTTTTGAACCAACAGTAAATTGACTTCGTTTTCGTTATCCATGCAATTGGGTAACGTGACAGTATTTTTATGAAAAGGTATGTTCATAAAGTCATTATTGCCATTGTCATTTCTACACTCGAGGTTAAATTTCCAACGCATATTATACGAAAGGAAATGATGGCTTGACGGTGCACCGATACTTCATTCTACCATGTGGGTAATTATCATAAGATAACTGTCCCCATTTTTTACCATGTGTTGTGAATTTTAGCTCTTCTTCCTTACGCAAATCAGCCTCTAATAAATGAAGCAAATGCTCAAGGATATCCACGGGTAACCTCCTTTGTAGTAGTAAGGTACTCGTAACCGCGCAATTGCTCCAACTGATATGCTTATCTCTCAATTTTGTGCACTTTTCCTTAAAATTTCCATCTCCATGGAATGCATTTTCCTTTGGATTCACGCTTGTCAGTAGTAATACCATCAGGAAGGTTAAACATTTTACTGACGAATAATGGTACTATCGCGCTCGATATACATGCTTGGCAGGAAAAGAAGATCGCAGAACACTCGAACATATCCTCACCTGTGTAAGTTGATGAAAGACTTGGCGTGAGCTCGCAAATCAAAAATTATTGATTGCGGAAATAGCATATGTAATGGCTTGAGGCGGGAGGCGCATCATAATGTATAAAAGGAAAACGCCCACAAATCTCTCCCGAAATATGTATAATGCCGAATAAAAACAAATGTTTAAGTGAAAATATAATACAAGTAAAATCGGCAAACGTTTCGCGTCCAGACGCTTGGTCACTGCCTTACTAAATAATTCTAACAGTAGGTGCAACAACACCCTCGTGACGCCTGTTCAATTCTGACTTAAGAAAATCGATCAAACGAGATTCCATCAAACTTGTCTCAATCGGATTATGCACACACTTTAAGAAATTGATATTGAAGCTATCTATGTTGGTACACGGGTCGCAAAATTTTATATGATCGCTCAAGGCGCTATGACAATCACGTTTGATGATGCTATTTTTATGTTCGTTATACCGCAAACGGAACGAATATACGGATCCAAGATACGGATCCGGGATCCGACAGATCTGGGTGTAAATGTCCGGATCCGGCATCCGTTCGGTATTGAATGACCATCTATTAAGGTCACAGAAAAGATTAAGTAACTTTTTCTTGATTTGTTCATTCTAATTGTCATGTTACCGTTGTAGGCTTATAACCACTGCATCCACTTTACTAATCCATGCTAAAGAATGAATGAATATCCACGAATTTAAAGCTAATAACATAAAATATCCATTGTGGTTCTCCAGATTTATGATAGTGGGGTCCAACTACCTTACTATATATACTTACAATGAACAATAGCTGTAATTACCCATAAGTGGGATATGCGCTTATTAGTTAAAAAAGCACAAATAAAAACAAGTTTTTCTCTTTTTTCTTTTAGTTGAATACACGTGCTTATCGCTATTGAAATTGGTCTTGATTAATCTAAATAAAAAAAAATAAATTAAATTAAAACAGAACAGTTTTAGTTATCATGTCTTAAGAAAGAGTGCACATGCTCAGTCTCAGATTGTATTGCCGCTACGTTAAATACTTGTAACCATCTATTGATATTTAGGAATGATATTTCGTAAAGATGGTTTAATAACAATTGAGAACCAGAGCGACAACTACAGTTGGACGATAGCAAAATCTTTAGAATTTTTATATTACTTCATTAGTATGTACTATGTAACGCATAATTTAAAGTTAATCTCAGAAACCAGGCCATTCAGCATTTCATGATAATGAAAACGAATTACATGCAATTTTATCACTTTTAATAATAGGATCCGGGATCCGTCCGGCTACCCGGGTCTAGGATCCGGATCCCGGTGCTTGAAAAAACCCGGGTATTTTCAATCCTGCATAGACATGAAGTGAGCTGCTAATCCATTCAATTGTATTGACATTTCCATTCAAATTGTAAGCGTAATATAAAATTGACATCAGCAGCGTGAAATGAAATTTAGGCATCAATTCTAACCAACACAAGGCACGAGTAGGCACTAAGTTTATAGTGCCGAGTTCGTGCCCGGTTGGTTTTTCCATCGATTTCATTGGATCAACTGGAAACAAATATTTGGAAACAATCATGGAAAACAATATTTGGAAATCATGGAAACAAATATTTGGTTTGGTGCCTATTAGTGCCTAGTGGCGCCTACTGGTGCCTCGAGGCACTAGAAAGGCACTAACTAGGCGGTAACTGGCACGAAATTTTGGCTTCGTGCCTAAATTAGTGCCCTACAGTTTACAGTGCACTGTCAGTTTTTTTGTTTATGATAAAGATGCTGAATCACTATTGCATCCGTAACAAATTACTTTCCATAATAGAATATGTGGTGCATTCATGCATGCGCTTCATTCTATTATGCTTATCACATAGCAGAGGTGGAACCGATTTGCCGGTATCTACCAGTGCACCGTTTAGACCGGTGCCGGCCGGGTATGATAATGAGTGGCCGATGCTGGCCAGTATGAAGGTACAAACATAAATATTGAAAACGACCGTTATTAACTGGCATAGAGTAGAATGCTGAAATTTCTTAAGAATAATCTTTCCTCTACATCAGTAATCCGCAAAGCCATGTGTAGCAAAAATATTCATTTTTCTGAAAAATTATCATGAAAAGTACTGAGAATACGACATAAAAATTGATTTGCAATAATAAACAACTTATCAGAAAAAGTGGGTTTCAACTATTAGTACATTGCATTAAATAATTACAATGAATATAAATGTTGAAATATATTTTAATATGAATTTGGAAATCAATATTGTTAAGATAATATATTCTTTCAGAACATGTTAATCCTTGCACTAAATATTCCTCATGATAAATTTCTTCATTTCCTTGTACCAAATATTCCTATTTATAAAAGAATTCCTCAGTTTTCCTCGTATTAAGATATTATAGATCACTAGTGATTCAAAAGAACAGGGGTGTCTTCTTAGGTTTATTGGCTAAAAGAATTACTAAAAACAATATGTACAGGCCCAACGTTTCGCGTGTTCACGCTTCCTCAGGGGCAAAACAGATAAGACCTACGGCTAAAATCGTCAGTACAGCACAGGAGAGGCTCTCCTCTTATCTGTTTTGCCCCTGAGGAAGCGTGAACACGCGAAACGTTGGGCCTGTACATATTGTTTTTAGTAATTCTTTTAGCCAATAAACCTAAGAAGACACCCCTGTTCTTTTGAATCACTTGCCCTATAGATCACTAAACTAGCACAAAGAAAGGTGTGCCACCACAATCAATAGGCTTGGATGAAATCTCCTCATAGAGTGAAATTTTTTGTTTGCGTGGTGCACGCTTATCTCTCATGCTAATACGGCAGAAAACATGGATAAAGACTGTCCATGACAAGTTGCATATATTTCTTTCATCATCAAATTAACGCTTATCATAATTGAACTCCAAACTCTTGGAAACTCATTGTGTTGATGGATTGAAGTGGATGCATTGTTTATAATAAAAGGACATAAATGATTTTTACATAGCAAAAAGTGCTATTATCAGTGTAATAATGAAAAATATTGCAAAAGGAACATAATTGTTCTTTTATATTATTGATAAATATGGCATAATAAATTCTAAAGTACCCAAGCTATCAATTGATACAAATATATAGATCGGAAATGTAAGTTTAGTAAACAGAGAACACTGCTAGCAATCCATCGATAGAGCTAGCGTTCACACTATTATTTAATGATGATTATTTATACATTCTTGTTTTTGCGTTTTACTTTAAATTTGTGAGTCGTCAAATAATTTAATAAACCGCTAAGGGATGGATGTCATTACTTTAGCTTTATTAAATGACAACAACATAATTATATAATTATTTCGATCAATTGCATTAAATTTGTTTTGTAAGCGATAATTTTGTCAAGTAGTGAATATTAGATTATTAATGAACATTAAATTGATTGCTAAAATTCAAATAATTGATTAGTTATCATTTAATTATAATAATAGTTTATGAAATCCCATACTGATACAATCATTTATCTGTGGCAGTAGATAACATTGACCAGTAAGATCATACATGTATATGCCAATAGCCCAGGAATACTCAACGACATAGAATTATCAAATATTTATACATAATATGAATTATTAAAATATATTCTGCTTTTAAAACGATGTTGATGCAACAGTTCGTGAAGAAAATTCCTTGGAGAATGTGAACAACAGATCCTTCAAGAATTTAAAACTCAAACAATCCTTAAGGAAAATCCTTCAAGAAATTTTATTCTTGCAGAACCAATATTTTTCGTAAAGGAACTTAGAAATCCTGAAGAAAATAATCCGTCGGGTAGTAAAAACATCATCTTGAAACTTAGACAAAGAAAGATCTGCTGCCTTATGCAGACAATAGGCAAAGTCGATCAGCATAGAATAGACCACAGACATCGAACATTAATCATTAAGGTCTAGACTGGACAGCTGGTCAAGGTCACGGCAATTAAAGCCACACTATGTCGACCACTTTTCTTGTTTTATTACATGAAATGTTTTGAAATTTCCATATGTTTCCAAAAAAGCACGTGGTTTGTCCTTTACATTGGTGAATATCAGAGAAAGCGAAAGAAACGAAATATGTGCAGTCTACTTATTATCATTTGCACTAGATTAAATTTCTTGTCGATCAGGCTGCTTGAGAGATTCATGTCGCTAATCTACTGATTCTCATGCGATGATGAAAATCATCACAGCAGCCATCTACAATATAATGTTTGCTAATCTAAATTATGTAAGTGAAGTATTCCTGATGAGGACTGATTTAGTTCTCTAATCGGCAAATGCAAAATACAGTGCTGTTGTAGCCATTGGATAAATCAGTTCAAAAAGGAACTCAATGGATCTTTCTGGCGGTGGGCAACAAATTGAAATTGATCAAGCTTTGGCAACAATTACTGGTAAAAATTTGAAATCTTAAGACCTGTGACACCACTCATTTCTTACTGTCTATCATGCTGTAGGCTATACCATGGATTCCAAACACTGCCGCATACACGCTCAAAACAGATGTCTGTACCGACTAAAACGATGCTGGTATTGGAAATAGAAAAAGGACAATGGTCACCATGTGTTGAGGAAATTAAAAATGGATATTTAAAAAACTTACAAAACAACAGACGACCAATGGATAAAAATTGGAAAAGTGGAGGTAGAAAATGGAAATACAATGATGCCACTTACATCGATTACAAGTGGGGGGACTGATGCTACACAATAACTGAGAGTACACGCGGAGGTTAATGGTAGTAGTGGGACAAGTGGAAAGTGGATAATGTAGAAAGCAATAGAACTCTCTATTAAACACTACTACTCCGAGAACAATCGAACTATGCACATTCTACCTAAGACTACACATGGAAAATACAATTTCTCCACTTGAATTTGTTATCACCAGTTTCTTAATCCGCCGGCAATATTTCATGGAATCAAGTATTTCTTCATTTGTTGACATCCACAATGACATGATTAGAATTACAATACTTCGACCACTGCTTCAGCTACCGATTAAGGTATATTAAACATAATACTTCCTCCATCAGTCATGAGCAGGTACTCGTCTAGTTGTGTTTCGACCCCTGACTTGAACACTCAAACCCAGACGAGCGGGGTACCACACAGTGGCTGACAAATTACTCAATAGGTAATGACATGTCTGTAAAGATATGTCAAAAAGATGAGTCAGACATCATGCAAATGCTGCGTTTCCACATGTAAAGTCAGTAAGCCTGTGGATATTTCACTGGATGAGCCTGTCCATTATTCTTTATTTTTCTTTTGCCGCGCCTCATGTTACGTAGTTTTAGAGGACTCCAAATAACTCAATAGGCCTATAGCAAGAAATAGGCATCATTGTGTCTTGAAAGCTGATTTGTTTTTCTTCGTCTGCTAAGTTATTTTGAAAAACTTAGTGACCCGTGTAGCAAGGGAAACGCATTTCCAATCTTTAAGCGATTTTTTGTAGATAATTTGTTTTTCCTGCCTGCTTATCTGCCTATGCAGCAGTCAATGTCAATGGTTCAGCTGATATGCCGGTGCATTAGCCGCCAAAGACCAAAATTGCATCAGACCAGGCGTAGTAAATGGCCACTCCCATTGCAATCTGTACATAGAGCGCACTGGAGTTTTCCAGTTTTAGATTCTTCCGAATTTCAAGTGCGCCAGATGTATGATGTTTTATAGCATACCTGAAAAAATTGCGCCGACGACGGGGGCAAGGCGCACCGAAGCCAGGACCAGGCGCGACGAGAGGTCAGAGCCGAGTGCGCCAGATACAACGTTACTTGGCGCGGCAGACGTGTGATCTATTTCTAGACTTTCAGAAAACCAAGCACCCACCAGTGCGCCAAAGCCGGCCAAAATAAGTTCGGTGCACCCTGTACAGATCACAGTTCGGTGGCGACTGCATTTCGAAAAAGCCCAAATACTCAACTAAAGCGCGAGTTACAGATAGGATTTGTTTTCAACAACTTTCTCCATCTTTTATTCCTGTGCAAATTTATAATCGGAGGCCCACTCCACATTTTGTTGGACAGATAATAACATGAGTGAGCAGCAAGCCAGGAAGTAGCTACAATAAAGCCTAAAAAACGACGCTGGGGCCCCAGTTAACACATTATCATTCCCTACGATTTTATTTAAAAAATTTTTTTCATTTTTACTTTATCTAAAATATTTGATTTAGACCTAGATTCTCTTGAGAAAACAAAGAATTCTTCAAAATCTTAGCACTCCTTGGCGCACTATTCCAACAATTAGGGTTTTATGAGATAATCAATTGCCATCTATCAGCATCATGTCGGTCTTTCTGCATCTGGAGTTGGAATCTCAAGTGTCAGTGTAACAGAGATTTTGGAAGATGCAAAAGCTGACAGACTTAGCTATCATCAAAACATGTATACATGTGTCATCAATGCTTTCATGACCAATTTCAAATCTTGAGGGCATTTGTAGTGGTCATATATGTTGTCAATATATGACATTCAGTGATTTTGTTGTAGATGTGTTCAGTGTTTTACAGAAATTTGAAAGTATAAGTTGGTCTTTAAGAATTTATACAGCACCTTGCTTTTGAAAGACAAACGCACGCTTAATCTTAACAACAGCTATTTGCTGCACTGATGTCCAAGTAAACGAAAACAAAGTAAAACGGAAAATTCTATTCTTGCGACTTATCACTATCATATACATGTATGTCTGGATTAATTCCCCGCTTGTCGCTGTGTAGATCTAGAGTCAGCATTTGCATGACAACTCCTGAATCACCGGAGTGGAGTTTTTCAACTCCGATGCAAATACACTGACCTCGATATGCAACACAGCAAAAGCAGAATAGGTATGATTTTTAATCAAATTTAAATCTAAAGCAACACATGTAAGTCACATTTACTGACAAAGTTATAAAATGACTATACGCCATGTTTAATAATCTAGATGTAGCGTAGGCTTGTCTAGACAACCTAACAATATTGTATCAATTAATTGATTAGTCGCATTCAGTTAATACAGACTTGGGTGAGATATTTACATATGCACATTGAAAATGCGCTTTGATGATGTAGGCTTAATTCCGTGAAATCTTATTTCATATTTTAATGCTTGCATTGTGAGACATAGTATTATTATACCTATATGGACATGAAATGTATTAAAAGTTCTGATATTTGAATCATCTTCTTGCTCCAATTCATTTTCAAAACAGCAAACCCAGTCAAAATCATCTTTACAAACGACTATGTCTGTCAAGTTGACCTTGTGTTTTAGGCATTTTTGACTTAACAGGACTCAAGCTTATTCTAGGTTCAGTAAAAACTGAAATTTTCATGTAAAATTGAGTCAGAAATTGACTAGAATCACAGACTAATTTACTGATGGTTTAAATTCAACTTTTAAAGCAAGCTGAAGGACAGTCGCCACAAAATTTAGAGATTAGTCGAACCTGATAGTTTTTAACCTAGTAGTATTGGATGGGGGAGTTCGATAGCTTTTATGTAGATGTATTTTAGAATAGTTGAAAAGAACCAAGCTGCTCTCTAGTTTATCTAACGCTTCTTGATTTTCCAAAGCAATTAATATAAACTTCAGTGTTCAACTACAAGTAATGACATATTTCTGGGATATTTATCGTATATTTATGATACGTATAGCGTAAGACTATGCGTGAACTTAGAAGGTAGTCAATTTATTTTTTATATAATTCATAGTTCATGATAGACCATTTTAGACCACGAAATCTCAATACCCGCGACTTCAGAAATTCGGAATTTCATAGTGAGTACTCCGTTAATTAAATACCGGGTGCCCCATACAGATGCACTTGCCCATCTTGCTAAGATGTATCGTAGCATCCGTGGGGTCCAGAGTTCCGCCGGACTGTCATCGTAGGCATCTGAGAGAGATAGTCTGGATAGTCGGGAGGGGTAATAAATATAAATACCAAAATTACAAAAAAACTACTAAAGCCCCCCCCCCCCCCCCCCCCACCACCCTCCCCCCCCCCCCCCCCCCCCCCCCCCCCCACCCCCCCCCCCCCCCCCCCCCCCCACCCCCCCCCCCCCCCCCCCCCCAAACCCCACCCGGGCTACGAAGGAGGGGGGGGATAGGGGATGAGAGCAGGACACCGAGAGTGCTAGTTTGCCTTGAGAAGAAACTCTTCAATGCAGTTTGTGTGCCGAGGTAGGTTTCCAACCAGTGTTGCCCCACCCTCCCAACACTAACTCTTCCCCCTTTGCACCCCAACCCCCTACTCACCCCCCACAAACCCACCCCCCAACCCCCATACCCCCTAACCCCCCCCCCTCTCAAACATCCAAGTAATCCCCCCCCATAAAATAACGACCCCATCCCCCCCCCACCCCTCACCCCCCCCGCCCCCCACCCCCCCCCCTAGCTGCGAACTCCCCCCCCACCCCCCCCCCCCCCCCCCTCCCCCTCCCACCCCCTACCCCCGCCGCGCTTAGTTGAGATTCATTAGTACCTTCATTTCTTTATTGGGTGGAAGACAGGTATATGAGTCGAAGGCGACCCTACCAAGCCCATTGAAACAAGTCTAATGATAGGAGGTCGATGAAAGATATTTAGGTCCTACTTTTACGTCGAGGCTTATAGTTACTAGAGATAAAAGGAGATTAATACTTCCGTATTGGTCACCCTTGTGTAGATCCCTTACCTGGCCCACCAATCATCATTGAGCAGTTTCGCAAGCAATTAGACTAAAGGCATCCAGCAAATGGCGGACATCAACGAAATATCCCAACATTACGTCTCTCTACTCTCTGCGATGTGCTCTCTCAGTTGTACGGATGCCAGTCCGGCGGAACTCTTGACCCTACGGATGCTTGAAACATCTACTGCCATAATGTCCATATCATACATTTTTCTTACCAACCAACCAAAACCACACCAACCCCACACCCAGACCCACACCCCCCCCCCCCCCCCCCCCCCCCCCCCTACAGCCGACCCCCCCTCCCCCCCCCCCCCCCCATCCCCCCACCCCCCCCCCCCCCCCCCCCCCCCCCCAAGCGTGTGTGATGTATAGGTCTATTTTTCTTTAAAACCAAAAAAAAAAATTAACCTCATTTTACAACTGTTTTTATTGGGGTGGGATGTGGGGGGTGGTAACCGGGGAAGATTTTTTCCCCAAAAAATTCTGTTTTTCAAATCCAAAGGGGTGAGGGGGTTGGACCCAAAAAATCCTTTACGGTCTTTTGAGGGTGGGGGGGTGGGTGGTGGGGACTTATTGAAAAAAAAAAGTGAATATTTATGTTCTTTTAAAAATACAAAAAAATCTTCTAGGGATTTCAAAACCCCCCCCCACTTACTTTCCCTAAGGGGTTGGGGGTGATTATTTGTGTTTCGGGTTAAATACCCCCCCCCCCCATGGAAGTAGGGGAGATTTAAAAACATTCATGGGAATTTTTAAAAAACATATTTGTATAAAGGCCCTCCTTTGGGGGGGGGGTGGGGGGGCGGGGGGGGCAACCCAAGGGGGGGATTTAAACTTTTCCGCCGTTTTTTTTCCCCACCATTTCCTTGGATTTGGGGGGGGGGGGAAGGGGGCTTTTTATCGGCCGTTTACTTAGTTTAAATGGGTACGGGGGGGGCCCATGCACCACAAGGGGGCCCTTTGGGGGGGGGGAAAAAACCCTTCTTGGCTGACAAGTTAAAACCTTTCCAAAGGGGGGTCTAATCCGGGAAACATTTTATTTATACCTTTTATTCTGTCTTTATTTTGTTTGGGGGCTGTTCCTTTTACAAGCGATAGGTTTACTGACTACGCTCTCGCTCTAGGTTAGAGAGGCTGTCGCTCTAAGATATTAACGGCATTAAGCTATAATGTAACAACGTATTAAGAGCATGCCAATGGCTCATGCTTACAGATAGAAATAAGGCATACTCGCTATAATTGATGATAAGATGAGAAGTCGGAGCACACACATAGAGAAAATGTCGACGCCATTGAGTACTTGCAGCAGAGGGTTCCCGGCCTGTGGTATGCGTACCATTAAGAGTAGCGCTAGACTCTCTAAATTACGACACGGATCTCGCGCCATACCACCCCAGCCAATCCCCACTCTCACCCACCCCCCCCCTCTACCCCTCTTGCGCGAGCGCGCGGCCTAACACCACCACACCCCCCCCCCGCCTCTTCACACATAACCAAAACACCATTCATGCCCCTTGTTTTCTGGACTTTTGACAGCGTCTACCTACACCCCCTCCTCCAACCAACCCCAGCGCACCACCCCCCCCCTTATAGGTTCCCCATCCATGTTATTTCTTAAATTTTTTTCCCCAAAAAATGGGCAAAATTATCCGGCGGGATAAAGCAATCAAATTTCATTAATTTGGGGCCCCAAAAAAAAAAAATAAAAAAGGGGGGGGGGTGGGGGAAACTCATTGGGCTGTTAGGGCCCCAAACCCCCCAATTTTTTTAAAATAAAGCTCCCCAAAATATAAATTTTTTAACAATGGAAATGGGGGGGGGCTTTATTTTTGTCGGAAAAAAGATTGAGGGGGAGGTGTGGAGACGAGAGAGTCGGTTGCTCAAGTTACGAGCTTTCCTTCGTGGGTGTTGTGAGTATTGAGTCGTTAAAGAGGGGGGTTGGTTTTGTTATGGAACCCTAGTTTCACTTCGTTGGGATAGTTTATAGTGTTTGAAAATGATATTATTTGTTGGGAGTTGGGAGGGGTTAACATGTCATTAATTCCTGTTTCGCTTCCATAGTTTTCCCTCAGGGTATAATGTTTTTAATTATTGTTTTGAACGCGTGGGGTGTGGGGGGACCCGGGGTTTTATTAATGTACGAATAAAGGTTATGAGCAAGTGGTCTCGGATAGGGGGGGGATTAATATTTGATGATATATTTTTTATATTTATTAATTTGATTTTTTTGGTTTGATAATAAGTGGTGGCCCAATAATCGCAGAATTTTTTCCCTTGGTATATTAATTCTCCGAAATAAGGGTTTTTTTTTCCATAGAGTTTCAAATGTTTTTTCCAAATGAAATAGTTTTGATTTTTACGGATTGTAAGGAATTTTTGTTGTCTCCCCATTTGTGTGGGGTTATCCAAGCATGCAATGTAAAGAGATAAAGGGGATTTAGATATTTTTTATATTTGTGACTCCGGCCCATAAACTTAATTTCCTACATTTTTTTCATTTTCTATGTCTTTAGGGGGAGGGAAAAAACCAGAAGATTTTAATAGAAGGGTTCGGGTGTTGGGGTACGACATATTTTTCAAACAGAAAAAAAGTGTAGATGGTAATATGTTTAAATATTTATTCTCATTTGTGTTCTTACCTTGTGGGTGAAATTGATGGGTTGGGATTTTTGTACCAGAAATTTAGATTTTCTGGTGGGCCTTGTTTGTAGAGTTGTTATTCGTCCGTGGCAATAGGTAAATATATATTTCCCCTGTCCGGTATGCACGTGTCCAAAGGAGGTACCATGTTTCTTGAAGCCGCTAGGGAATATTTTTGTTTTCATGGATAGAGATACTAAAATTGGGGAACCCATGAATACGGCCTGTCCATTTTTGTTGAGGGGTGACTTATGGTTTTGTTATGGTTGTTAGTTATTTATTATTATTGTTCTTGTGTGGTTGCTCTCGGAGTGGGTCTCTTGGGTTGGTGTGGTAGGGCGGGGGGGGTCGTTGGCCGTTTGTTATTTGTTCCTCTGCGCGGGATTGGGTGGGGTGGTGGTGGGGTAACCTTGTTTGCCCCCAATTGATTTTTTTTTGCTTGTGATGTTTTTTGCTTTGTTCGCTCTCCCTAGGTTTTTGTAATTGTATATGGTTTATGAAATTAAAGCCCACAGGGGTGCTGGGTGACAATGATGATGTTTTTGTAATGAATGTGGGTGACACAGTTTAAGTATGAAAAAATTCTTGAGAAAATGTATTCCGCAGTTTTGCAGTCTCGTACACACCCCATTAGAAATAATGGGTGGTGTTGTTCAGTTTCTATTGGATATTTTTTTAGTCAGTGATGATTTTTACACGACGTTGGGTTATTTGCGCGCGCGCTCATCCCAGTATGATGCTCCCGTTGTCAATAATTTTTATATGTTTGTTAAAACGATTCTGTTTCTTCAAGCGTTTAGGGGGCGGGGGGTAGCTAGATAAATTTGATTCTTTGATATGACAGATGTGGTGGGTTGGATCTCCGCGTTGAAACATTTTTTTGTTGATTTTTCGTCCATTCCCCACACTGCCTATTGCCCTCCAGTATTTTTTCGGTGTAGGGGAGGGGGAAATATTATCCGTGTTTGTTGTACTTTACTGCATAAATAATGATATCCTGTCCTATTTGTCCCCTTTTCATTCTGGGGTAGACCCAATGAAAGTTTAAAGAACTTATTAAGAATTAATACAAAGTGTTCACCCATTGTCAGTTTATAGTATGATAAAAGCAAATCGTAATTAAAAGATTGCTCATTTTTATTAGAAGTTCTGTTAGTGTAATAATGTATAGACCTAAAACAACTATTTCCGCCAAATTATTTGAAGACGATTATTTATATGCATGTTAATACGGGAGCAAAAGGGGAGGGGGGGGGGGAGGGGGGGTGTGCGGGTGGTGACGCGGCGCTTAACTCCCATTGTATAAAAATTACTTGCAGGGGTGGTAGGTAATCGTTTGATATCCGTTTTATAATATCAGTCCTCATTTGTTCTTTTGTTTTGTGTGTGATTACCCCCCGATGGGTGTCTCCAAATAGGGGGGAATAATTTGAAAATTGAGTAGTAGTAAAAATCGTCCTTTATTTGGGAGTAATATCTTTTAATGAGTATTATATATCCTGATCCGTATGTGTTTGGGAAAATGTTGTGAACATAGGGGGGGTACTTGACAAAAACTGATTATGCTTTTTTTCTGTTGTTTCACCATTTCTTGGAGGAATTTAATTATTATCCCTCATGTATTTCTCATTTAATAACCCCTAGATTATTATTATTTTATTGCTTTTTAATGCGCGCTCGGACTAAATTTCGCGTCCATTTGTTTTTTTAACGGATTGTTTGTATGATACACTACATGTATTTGTAATAGGGGAATGTGAGATTAGAACTAGATTTTTGTGTGTTACATTCTTTTTAAGGTGGGGGTCTTGTTTTTTTCCGAGATATGTGTAAGATTGAAATTTTATTTTGTTCTGTTTTAATTTGTGTTTTTTTAAAAAAATGGGGTGTTGTTTTTTGTGTGTATTAAGGTTACTGGGTGGTTTGCATTCCCTGTAGGAACTATGTTCCCCGATGTTCCCAGGTATTTGTTACATTTTATTCTTGGTTTTGTTTGCCACAGGGGGGTGTTTTTGGTCTTTAATTTTTGCGCCTCTCTGCATCCCTCAATTTTTTTAAAACTCCCATTTCGCGCGCGCGCGCGGGGGGTTGGGTAGTTTTATTTAAATGGGAGTGTCTCTTGGGTTATAAAACGGGGGGGATGTGTTGTTTGTATCGGGCATTTTGTGTCCCTCCTTAACTTTTTTTTTTTATTTCTTTGTATTTATCCGCGTGGATGGTGGGTGTTTTGGGGAGTTAATTGTTTTGTGACGGGAGGTGGAGAATTGCGCCTTTCTGTTTTGTCCCGGTTGGTTTGTAGTTTGTTTTTTTGTTTTGTGTCCCCACCACCCTCTGTGTGGAAGAGTGGGGCGATGTATTGTTTGTTGTTTTGTAAAAGATTTTTTTGTATGGGTTATTGTGTTTTTTGCAATAGTAGTTTTTGTGGTTTGTTTGCAAAATATGTTGTATTGTGGTATGGGGGGGGGGTGTTGGGGGGTGGGGTGGTGGTGAAGTGGTTTTGTTTATATTGATGGGTCAGGCCTCCTCTAGATTAAACCTGTGTCTGGGATGGTAATTTGAATTGTTGTCATGGTGGTGGTGGAGTGTTTCGGTGTGTAGGGAGTGTTGATGGTGGGTGTGGTGTGGTGGGTGTGGCGGGGACCGGGTGTGGCGTTTTTTCTATGTGTCTAAATTCTTTTGTGTTTTTAGATTGTTATAGATTTTAGATAATTTTGTTTTTTATCATGTTAGGTGTTCTGGTATTCGACTATTTAGTGTTCTGGCTTTGTTTGTGTATGAGTAGGGCCTGTACTCATTATTGTTTTCGCTGGTTTGTTATTTGTTCTAGTGTTTTTTGTAATCCCCTTTTGTGGTGGGTCCATTATAAAACAGTTTGTCCTGTGTTGTAGTTTTGCCGCATTGTGTTTCTCAAAGGAGGTGGGGCGCCTGCATAGTGTCTTTTTGTTTCTTCTGTGTTGGTGTGGTTAATGGGGGGGGGGTGGGAGGTGGATAATTTGTTGGACTTTATTTAGAGAATTTCTTCTGTTGTCGTCTTTGTGTTGTGTTTTTAGATATTTGGTTCCGAGGTAAGGTGTTTTTTAGGGAAGGATTTGAATTCTGTTTAGGAAGATTTATATGGTTTATGTGTATGATTTTGTAGTGTGTACTTTGGTGCGTCACCAGCGACGTAATTTTGGTTCTATTTTGATTATTTTTTTTGATTGATCCAAGTTGTTGTATATTTGTTTACTCATGATTGTTATGTGTTGTGTGTATTGTGGTATGTGAAAGGTTGGATTTTAAAAATCCTAGGTAGTGCTCTCTTGTTTTTGTGGTACTAGTTTTAGTTATTTGTTGATGTGTTGATGTTTTATTTTGTGTGGTTGTGACACAGTGTGGGATCTTGTTTTTGTAATATTTGTTTGGGGGTAATTAATTGTAGTGTTACAATTTTATTAGTGTGTCAGGTTTGTTTGTGTGAGTGTTGGTTACTTTTTTTTGGGTTGATTTTGTTTCTGTTTGGCTTTGTTTGGTGGCGGTAGTATGTTCTCATCAGCAAATAATAACATCTAAACCCAGATATATAGAGAGAGAGTTTTTTCTGTTAGTTTTTAGTGTTCTTGGGGTATGTACGTGGGTTTTTTTCTTCTTTCTTCCTCGCATAATTTAGTATTGGGTAGGGGGGGGGTGGTGGGTGGTCTTGGGTGGTGGGGATTGTAATATTTTGTATGTTTTGGGATTTTGTGATTGTGGTGTGTGTTTGTTTTTGTTTCTAGTTAATGTTACTTTGGTAT
>CAJQUW010003407.1:0-17016 GCA_907163375.1 Prostheceraeus crozeri
CACATGTCTCTAAAATCGATTTAAATGATTGGAAATCCGAATGAGATTAGCTTTGGAATATAGCATGGTGAGTGCATGGACATTGTGAATTTGAAATATTTCCAAAATCAGTCGAGTAGTTTTTCAATAAATCACAGTTTTATGCATTTCATACTACTTACAAGATTTAAGCGTCTCGTAGGCTATGAAGAAGAAATCCGAATAGCATCTTATCACAGACTATCAACATAAATATCATGTCAATACTGTATACAAAATTTGAAACAAATCTGTCGAGACAATGCTGAGAAATTTTGAATTTTTCACTGAAATAGCTTGTAAGTAGTATGTGTCGCAAGGGATCAGGCTAGTGTGCCGAAAAAAAATCCGAATGGCATGTAAATTGATTCATGCTCTTTCTATGGATACAGATTGTCGAGTATGATTGTTTAAGCAGATTCCATCGAGTCAAATTGCAGAAAATCTAAAATATATACAAAAATTTCAAAAAAATAAAAAAAATTGAAGAAAATTTGAATGTAAAATGAAGTATATGCCACTAAATCCGAATGAATTGAGATTTGAAAAGTGCATTCTCCAACGTTTCCCATATACTCTATCAAAATATATAGCGAATCGGTCGAGTAGTTGTCTCAAGATTTAGGCTTATATGTATAGAGTTTTGCGACAAATAGTTGTTGACATTGGACATACTTACATTGGACATTTGTACGCTTCATTGATCTCATGTACTCTATGTAGGTAGAGTCAATATTACTTATCATGTTGAATGTAGTTTTCTCAAGATTTAGGCATAACTTTAATCAAAATTGGTTACACGATTTTTTCACCGTCCTATGATCCATCTATGATCCATTTATTGACCCGAACAATATTAGGATAGTGATCGTCTTCTACTTATTTTGTATTTTGTATAGATTTTTGCAAATTATATAAATTAGTATTATTTGTAGAATGGTCCTCTACTTGTTTCATTCTTATAATTTTTTACAAATTGCAAAAAATTGACCTTGTCAGTACTAGAATAGGCATTATCTTTTCCTTGTTTTAAGACTTGAGCAGAAAGTATATTATTCAGAACCAAATATTAGCAAATAACAACCTATATTGAACACGAAACAACACTGTGACGAAAGCTGGAAATGGAAAAATGTTCGGAGTTAATCAGAAAAAGATGTCAAGAATCTTGTGTAGTTAAAGTCTATCACTGCACCAAGAAGGGCCTTCTTCCTGTTTCCAGGAGTCTTTTTGTAGCGGCTCCAGGTATTTGCAAAATGGTGGTGAGAGCTTTCGATGGCCTGTTCGCTGGTCCAGCCTAAGCCAGGATTTGAGAATGTGCAGATCTCATCCATGACACTCAGGAATAAATCGACATGGTCAAGCAAATGAATTTTCAAGAAGGGTGTAATGCCTGCTTGACGGACAGCCTCTTTAAATTCTTCAATTTTGTCTTGGAATGTGTGCTTGCGTCTTACGCCTCCACATTCGTCCAGGACTTCCTTGTAACGACGTAGTGCTACATAATAGCCAGTTCGCTTGAAACAAGTAGGAAAAATATCAAGATTTTCCAAGATGCTCCTGACTCCACGCCCTTCGAACGCTTTCCCATGATAAGGAGACCTATGAGCTCCTATTCGGTTCAATGTCTCCCCAACATCGTCTTTCTCTGGTTGAGACAATTTTTCTTCGATTTTGTTGAAGAGATGCTGCACTATGCCAAGCGATACATGCAGAATGGGTATTCCACACTTGTAGAGATTGGGCGAGTCGGTTTCTCGAGAATAGAGGGAGGAAATTTGAATTGTAACTTCTTTTGCGTTTCTTGCTATCCGATCGCATTCGTCATTGAATTTTTGCAATGGCTGAGGACTGTAGCGTTCGCTGGCTATGGTTTACATCGTCACTGATGAATCTGGCCTTCTTCAGGTGCAGAAAAACGCAAAGGATACTTAGAGTTTCCTGTTGATATTCCCAACATCAACTGCAAGCATTTGTTTGGTCCGCAACTTAAAATAGTACTGAACTCAGGATCGCCAAGAAGTTTTGAAAAGATTTCTATCGAAAAAATATTGTCAACAAATTTGTACGAGTTTCAGGTGCCTCTACCAACGCAACCAAAAGCAATTCTGATACAGAATCGAATAGCGCTATCATTGAGGATTTGTACAGAAACTTTCAAAAACCCCTTGGCCGTGATCATGGAACATTTGATGACAAGCGTTGGAGGTGTCTTCAGATGACCACCAGTCCTTGTTAAACCATTGATGTCATTGCAATATATCATTGGAACATTGTGCAAGGTATTTGTCATCTGTTGTATATTGGTCATCTTTTTGATAAACTTCAACTGAAATTCATCAGTGGATGAAAGTTAATTGCCAAGACAAGCATCCCGATCCGAATAAATAGGGGAAACACTTGGAAACTTTCTTCTGAATTTGCTTTTGATAGCTGAATTGATTTTTCTCAGACTGTTGTTAGAGATACAGTTTGACAATGATTTAATTCCAATCAAACTTCTCATTCTGTTTCGTAAAATCTCTGCTTGTGTTTCTCATTTGATGATGTTTATCTTGTGTGGTGGTCCATTCAAACGGGAACAGAAAATGAGTGCCTGGCGTACTATTTCATGGTTATCCCTCTGTCAATTTGCTTGACACCAGGTTTGAATGACTTTTATCGCTACTCCCTGTTCTTTCCATTGTATGACATAAAACGTTCAACAGATTCAGGAGAGGAACACATCGATGTTGTTTGGTTATCATTTCAGTTTTCGATAGGATTTTGCTGCATTTTGAACCATGACGGTCCCTCATACTCGTGAAATAACAGCGGAAGTTCGTTTTTCGTCCACAACCGCGGCAGTACAAATAGTTCTTTTTGTTCAACAATTGTACGATCTTGGTAATTTTTGAGATTTTGCACAAAGGAACATGGATTGAAATGTACAGTGGCAGGATCGAGCGAGTTGTGATGTTTGAAATGCCGTCGAAAGGAAACTGACTAAAAGATCTGGCTAAATTGTTCCTATTTTTCAGGTTTATTATTCATCAGTGCAGAGATCAGTATAGCAGGTTTTGCAAAGAACTTCAGGTGCAAAGAAGGTATTATCATTTCTCAAATCAATATTCCAATAATCTTGATACTTGTTTAGGTGAAGCAAGATCGTGACCATTTGGCTCGTGACCTACTTCACCACCTCACTCTACATATTCTAGTTTTGCATCGTCATGAAATGCAGAGGACAATCGACGCCATAAATTCAACACGAACAATTCACAATCTCGCCAGCCGAACTGATTCAATCAAGTGCTTGCGATGGTCTTCACGCGCTCAGAAATTAAGAAAAGCTTTGTTCACTTACGCTGCGGTGGGTGGTGATTCTGACACATTGCTGAATTAGGGTTGATATCCCCGTGCGTCGACGGAATCAATGCCATCCTTGTCATTAGATTGATAGGAATAGTATGCATTTTAGAGGACATAAAGCAAGAGTTCGAGGAGTTTGGCATTTGTGTCCGATAAAAGTGGAGATTATTGGTATTCTAACTCAATGAAGATGATATCTATGGCGATGTCTACAAAAACAAATCATGCTACAATCATTGGCTACAAACATTGGTTCCTTAGATGACAATCTATGCTTCTGATATAGACATCTAAAAAGTTTTTACTCAAAAAGTCTGATAGTGCATAATTATATGGGGTTTTCGACATAGAACGGATAATAATGCTTCTTCCCGGATAATTAATGCAGTTTCTATCTCAATGCAATTTCTATGTATTCAGATACAGCCAATGAAAGTACAGACTTTTTTCTGGTATTGTTAATTTTATGGATACAGATAATGCAGCTAACGCCTTACACCGTATGTACCAACGCGGAAATAACTATTCCGAAGAATATCCTATTGAGGGAATAGTTATTCGCTGATTCTATTCTGCCTGTACCAAACGAAGTTATTCTCAGAATAAACTAATCTTTCCTTTTATCCGCTTGCAACAAGAAAGCAATCATGACGCTTTATGACTTGATATGCGCTCACTCACTACCTACCAACGATGCCTGATTGGAGAACAGTAACGCTTGGGTCGAAAATTTTGTTCATTTATTCCATTGTTTCAAACTTAGATGTGGCCTTACAGCATGAGTGCAAACAAGCGAAAACGAAGCAATAATTTTAGTGAGGAGGAAATAAGCCTAATCTTGGAGTTAATGGAAAGCAAATGTTTTGTAATAGAAGATAAAAAAACAGATGTGGAAACTATGGAGAAGAAGGAGGCAGCGTGGAATGACATAATTAAGGACTTTAAGCAAGAACTACCCATATGATCGTGATATTGAAAACATCAAAATTTGTGGAAGCGCCTTTAACAGAAAGCAAAAAGAGAAGCGGTTGCCTAAAAGAAATTTGAAGACGGCGGAGGAGAGCCCTGGTCGGACAAACAAGTACCGGGTGGTGGATTGCTGTCACCGAATTCAGGAAAAAAAATATGTCTATACTTCCAATGAGCAGATTCATCCCTTTGGGGAATGAATATGATTCTGATGCATTACTCGATGGTCCAGGTGAAATGATGGGGTAAAGTAATTAAAAATAAAAATTGTTCAAGTATTTCATCTTATGTCTACATAGGTCGATAGCTTTCACGATTCGCGTTAAGATAATTTTCTATTAATTACCTGTACGATAGTTGGACACATTGGCACAAGTGAATTGTACAGTATGTCTTAACACGAATGTGGTATATGGACTCAATGGAACCCTTTTGCTGTCAATTTTAACATTGAGCATTTTTGTGATTTACCATTTTAAATGATAGCATAATACGCATTAGATTTTCTATACATGGCCGGAAAAAGGCGGAAAGTGATTCTCGCTGGGATGTTATATAGTATTCATCTATATATTAGTGCATATAAACATTGTATGTTCTTAGTCTGATAGATAATACTCGTATTTAAAAATAATATATTGTCATGATTTCAAATATTAATTCTTTATGATATCACTTTTCATTTTACTCAAAGACGATAGAAAAGATTGTTAGCATTGATATTTGCATAACTGTCAAGGAATAATTGCGCGATGTAATTTCTACAGTAGTGATTAGTTACATTTCGATTTACATTTAGTAATTGTTTTTTCAGTAGAGTTAACATTTAATTAATGAATACATATGCGGAGAAGTGACTTCACGTATCCGGGTATATATGTAAGTAAAGAAAAATAATTTTCGGAAATGTGTCTTCTGAAGCTTCAAAAACATGCATACGTGACCAAGCCTAATCGTTCCGTATGGATTTTTTAATACAAAGATTTTCTTGATATCCGAAGAAACTTTTATTTATTTATTGATATAATTAAGTTGATCATTATTATGTATCATTTATCATGACTTTCCTATTTATATTATTCCTATATGAAGTAGGTATGATTTACACCCGCCTTCAATTCTGAAAGCAATGGCCATTCCTGTAAAATCTTGTTTTCCCAAAGGACTGCCATAAATAACAATTTTTTATTTTTTCTTTTTCAGTTACTTACAAACTGCTACAAGAAGAAAGAACCAGCGAGTGAAGTCAGCGGTGAAGAAAATGTGGATATCCGTTCTACCTCAATGATCGACTCCATGGAACCACCCAAAAAGAGAGCACAGAGGCAATGGAAAAACGAATGTCTTATTTACAAAGCGAACTCCTAGAAATGGCTCGCGCTGAACTTTTCAAAGGGATGGACAATCTTGCGGTTGAAAGAGAGATACTACCAGAAGAAGCTCGATAGACTTCAATGAGTATTTTTTAACTGATCGTTTCATTTGTAACTTGTGCCTGTCTTCTAGTATGAGTTGGACATTGGTTAATAGAATTTATACGATCGAGTTACACATGCATCTTCATTTTTTGAAATGATAAATTTTGCGAAAATCATTAATTCCCATTCGTTAACCACATGACTACCAATATTAAATATTTTGCGTCTGTATAGTGATTATGCGGGTTTTTAACCACAAGTACGCTGTCTATAATACGATTTATTTTGCTATTATTAGGATTACTTTACACCATATAAAAATACAAATATAAACAACAATTACACTAATAAATAAGTTATCATAGAAAACAATTTAAGAAGGATATGTAGAATATTTGTATAGGCCAAATTTAAAAATTGTACGGCTATTTCAAATCATTTATATTATGCTTGCTCACTATGCACCGGTTAAGGCCTAGTATAGGATTGGTGTTAGTTCAAGTTTAATGTTTGTAGGCTAGCCTTATATGAGTGTCCTAGATAGTAAGGGTTTGCCTTTATAGACCTAATTGTGTACTCTTTCAATTGCTTGATACGCGTTTTCCAATTAAACTTTCTACAAAGTCAATTTAATACCGAACATGGTAAAATCACCAAACATCACCAATAGTCCATAATCAACACAAAAAACGTCTCACTACAATTATCACGTATGCTAAATGTTACTGTTACTGATATTGATAAAAATCATAATTAATTCCAATGAAGAACGCCCCCTTTTATTTCAAATTAATTTACATGAAAACCAATCGCTATGGCGAAAATATCCTCTCCACAATAATGCGACGTAAAGTACTTCCATGGACCTCAGAGTGAGTTGTGGCCAAGTCAATCCCCTTCAGTAGAACTCAAATCTTCCTCTCGTTTTGTCCGTAAGAAATTCTTGTTTCTTTCAGCGAAATTGCGTATGTTGTGTAAGACAGCACACGCCACAATTATAGGAGGGCAGTTCTCTTACTTTGACACGTAGGCAATATTTCAAAAATCGGGGTAAACGGAGCGCTTCCAGATACCGATCCTCTTTCAATGAGATTTCGCGTTTTCTTGTGTTGTGAGCGAATTTGTACTTTCTCACTGCTGCAGTTAGTACGGACATAGAAAGGCGTCAACAAAAAACCGAGAAGGCAGGGGATATCCAGAGTCACCATATCCATGTTCCTGAAATAAATTTTTAGCTTGTCATACAGTAATGAGTTATCTAATTTCCTTGAATCATGTGCATACCATACAGCGGCAAACTTAATCGTTGAATTCGAAATGGGAATCCCATCATCACTTGTATATTGTTGAGAAGTAGATACTTTCGATTTGCGAAGGTTCTGAATGTGCCGTGCCGGGTTTTTCGATGCGTTTGTGTCGTTCCATTATTAATCCAAATGATGCTGGAAATTGTGATATTTCGTTAAAAAACAGACCTTTTGTAATTCGTGTTCTGATTTGTTTGGAAAGCATATGAGGTAGACGATAATTTGCAATAGCTCGGATCAATCTTATTCACATTGCGATTCACAGTTGATGATCAACACCGAAATATATCTCCAGCAGTTAACTGAAAACGATCCAGTAGCATAATAACGCAAAGTTATTAACAATGAACGTTTCGCCGGCACTGGTCTGTTCCCTATTTGATGTAATATGTTCGATGAAGGCTGAATCAAACAGTATATATTGTCAACCAGGCGTAGAATATATATAAAATAAAAATAAATAAGAAAAAAAAAAAAAGAAAATAAAAATAAAAAAAAAAAAAAAAAAAAAAAAAAAAAAAAAAAATTGTTAAAATATGAAAAAAAAAAAAAAAAAAAAAAGAAAAATAAAAAAAATAAAAACAAAAAATTTAAAAAAAAAAAAAATTGAAAAAAAAAAAAATAAAAAAAAAAAAAAAAAAAAAAAAAAAAATAAAATAAAAAAAATCGAATAATGAAAAAATCGAAAAAAAATAAAAAAACAAAAAAAAAAATAAAAAAAAAAAGAAAAAAAAAAAAAAAAAAAAAAAAGAAAAAAAAAAAAAAAAAAAAAAATAATAAAGATAAAAAATAAAAAAAAAAAATAAAAAAAAATAAAAATCGATTGCGCTGACGAAATTACCTCGTCATTATTATATCTTCCAAGGATCCAAAGTGTACGTGGTATACTCAGTTGTGCTCGAACCGATATATTGCTTCATTTCGAAGATAATCTTCAAAATCGCTATTCCATCCATTTCTAAAAGATAATAGGTTCTCGTGATTTCTTTTACCACTTTGCTTTATATTCTCATGCTAATCTCCTATCTGGTAGGAATAAAATTTCAGCGAATAACCCGGTTTTATTCCATGCATCAGTATTGTCATTTGGTACAAAGGAAATCAATATTCCTGAATAGAAGGAAATTGTCAGAATAAATATATTCTCGGTGATTAATTTATTTCCAAGTTGATACAAAAGAAAATTATTTATTTCCGTAATTTTTTCGTGGAATAGTACATTTTCGAGTTGTACTTTCGGGGTTAGTGTGACCATTGACTTAGAAGCGACATGATTCATCGTTCATTGGGTTAGAATTCAACAGATCCAGCATATTGGAAGAGGAAAGTCAATGCAATGATCGAATATCGCTGGAATGTGTTACCTATTCAGCAATTAACAGTCACACTTGACACTAATTGGAAACAATTGAACAATGAGCATTGATTAATTGATCAGTAACTCCTGTTGATTACAGAATTCAACGCAGCGTGCTAATTAATATTGACTCTACATTACATAGAGTACTGAGTTCAATGACGCGTACCAACTGTCCAAGTAAGTATGTCCAATGTCAACAATTTTTGTCGCAAAACTCTATTTACATATAAGCCTACTAAATTCTTGAGACAACATAGCGGTAAGACCGATTCGCTTTATATTTTGATAGGGTATATGGAATAGTTGGAGATATGCACTTTCAAATCTCAATTCATTCGGTTTTTGTGGATATACTTCATATTACATTCAAATGTTCTTCCAATTTTTTTTTTTTTTTGAATTTTTGTATATATTTTAGATTTTCTGCAATTTGACTCGATGGATTCTGCTTAACTACATATCGACAATCTGTATCCATAGAAAGAGGCATGAATCAATTTACATGGCATTGGATTTTTTTTCGGCTCACTAGCCTGCATCCTTGCGACACATACTACTTTACAAGTATTTTCAGTGAAAAAATTCAAAAATTTCTCTACATGTCTCGACAGATTTGTTTCAAATTTGTATTCTAGTGATTGACATGATATTTATGTTGTGATAGTCTGTGATAAGATGCTATTCGGATTTCTTCTTCAATAGCTACGAGACGCTTACATTTGTAAGTAGTATTGAAATGCATAAAAACTGTGATTTATTGAAATATACTAGACTGGTTGTTGGAAAATATTTCAAATTCACAATGTCCATGCACTCACCATGCTATATTCCAAAGCTAATCTCATTCGGATTTCCAATCATTTAAATCGATTTTAGAGACATGTGAAACACTTGCGACAATTTGTAGGAGCAAGATGAGCTAATAGTTTTACTGATCACCAAGATGTATTAATCAGTAAGCGGCAATAACTTCTCCCTTCAAAAAAAACGAATTCTAGTGTACAGTGCAGCACACGAGTAGATATACAGAAATGTTCCCATAAGTTAGCTAGCTATTGAACTAGTTATAGGGTGGTTAGGAACCAGGATATTAATGACTGCAGGGGGTGAATATGCGTTAAATATGCATGTCTACCGGTTTTATAGACATTGCAGTTCGGGAAACATTTCGATCATTTTATCAAACATAAAACGATGACCTCTCTTCATCAAGTTGAGACTCACTTCAAAGGGCGACTGGAGGGCTTCCCTGGGCTCATGATCCGCGGTAGATTGGAGGCTTGATACTGAAATGGATACTGGAAGAGATTGATTGACTACTCATTGAGGACTTTCCGTCGTGAATGAAAACTGCACGGCTGCAGAGAAAACAGAAAACAGAAAGGAGTTGAAGATCAAAGATTTCACACCGCTGCTATGAGAACGGAGGAAAGAAAGAGCGCAGATTAGGTTCCTTTGAAGAAGCGAGGAAGAGAGTGAGAGAGGAAATCTTGTGCACAGCGAATACTTGCAGTAGGAATGGGAATCCGAACTTCGTTTGGACTATCTATAATTCCCTCGCCCTCATCTTCGCCTCCATCACATAATCATTGCCTTCCGCGCCATCGATACTTAGCCGGGTTTGCATCCTCCTTGACATATGCGAGCGACGATGGCATTTCACCACGCTGAAGCATTTTTTAGCTGCCGGTATCGGCGCGACGTTCGACGTCCATTCACCATGCGACGGTCAGGCGAATGTGAAATTCAGCTGCCAACGAGAGGAGTAGCCTTCGACTACGCGGCTAATACGCATGTCGATATCTATTCTAACTTGATATTTCAGTCAGCTGCCGCAGTTATTCCTCCTGAAATCGGCCGCTGTGGAAGGAGAATGGCAGTAGGCTGAATGATATAATCTACAGTTATAGTCACTCGGACTTTGCTTCGATGTACTGCAAATGGCTCAACAGTTTATCAAATAGCTTGATGTGTAAAGTCTGACTATAAAAGTATTTATCAATTCTGAAAAAAATTGCAAAATGCATTTCTCATACAATGATGAAAATCATCCCATCAGCTATTTATAATAGAATATAATGCTTACTAATTCAAATGATTAACTGAAGTGGTCCTAATGAGGACTGATGGCGTTCTCCAATCCGCAGGTGTACAGATGCAATGCTATTGTAACCATTGGATTAGTCAGTTCTTAAAAGAACTCAATGGAGCTTTCTCGTGGCAACGAATTAAAATTGATCAGCTTTGGCCCAATATCTGGTAAAAATGGAAATCTTAAGACTTGTAACACTACTCATTCTTGCTGTTGATACACTAATACCATAGATTCTAAACACTGTCGCATACATGTTCAATACCTAATATGCTGGACCGACTACAGATGCTGGTAGTGGAAATCGAACAGGACAATGATCACCATAGGTTAAGGAAATTAAAAATGGATATTGTAAAACAACAGGAGGCCGATGCATAAAAATTGGAAAGGTGGAGGTAAAACATGGAAATACAATGATGCTATTACACAGATTACAAGTGAACTAACGCTATATCATATCTGAGACTACACATGGTGGATAATGGTAATAGTGGACCAGTGGAAAGTGGGTAATGGAGGTAAACAATAGAACTGCAATGACACTCTACTACACCGAAAGCAATGAAATTATACACACTATACCTAAGACTACAACTGGAAAATACTATTTCTTCACTTGAATATGTTATCTTAATCCGTCTATAATGCTTCATGCAATCCCACATATTTTCTTCATTTGTTCTTCATTTGAAATACAATACATAGATCACTACTTCAGCTACCGATATATAAAATGTGTGTGAACATTCTTTCATTCTAAAAATTTTAGAAGAAATCTAAGCATAATGTCGACACCTGTCGACTTATCCTGACAGATTTATTGCCGCAATGCCATCTCAGGCCTATCATATGCCGATTACCATTCCAGATAACATAACCATGCCCTCCCTCTTCCAGTCTTTCTTCATATGATGCTGAACCGATGTGCAATTTGACTCTTCTGATAGATGTGTTTCGATGATGTTTCATAATTCATAATTCAGCGCACTTTTTCGAAGCAATGTGTTGAAAATATGATTAAGATGCATATTTCTTCATAAAATGATCTCAGAATAGCAAAACTATATTAAAAGGAAAAACTAAAAGTGTGCAAATTTGTGGTTATTAAATTCTAATGAAATAATTCAGCTGTATGGAAAGTGGGCAGTTCTAAAGCGCGTTAAGCGGAAGAGCCTGAGCCGCCGACAGTGAAGAGTATTTTCCTTGACATCATAAACTTCACATTTCCTTTACCCAGTTGCATTGATGCACAATTGCATTTAGTTTGTTTGCCTTGCAATATCTATCACATCCATCGTACAGGGTGTGGTATACAAAACGTGACTAAATTTTTAAGTAGCATAACTTTATAATTATCCAACAGAAATTGACAAATGAGGTCTCATTTTAAAGCCAATACGCATCTTTATTACCATAATCAACATTGCAATGATTGCATTTGAAGATGAGAGTAAAATGTTCAGGCAAAGCAGAAGAACTCGAAAGTCAACAAACTAGATGAAAAGAGCGACGACTGAATGGAAAAGGAAGCCTACTTCCGATTCTTCACTTAAACGATAATCATCATGGCGACGTATTTTTGATGCAGATGATCACACAACATTAATTGGCTGATTGCTGGATGAACATTCAGCAGAAACGCCTTGTAAACGAACGCCGGAAATTTCTTGTTTTCCGGGGTTTTTCTCTTCCAAAGTCTTCACGTCTCTTCCAAGTAAAGCCTCAAAAATTTTCATTTAGAAAATGTCATGACACTTGCTTTTGACCATTAAAATGTACGATCGATCATTGAGCTCTTCATCACGGGATCTTTGTATCTCTTTAGCAATTTTATGAAGGGCTCAGTGAGGATGCAAGTGATGTAGACACGTTACCCATCGTTTAAGTCAGAAAATCTCAGAATACATAGGAACTGCTCCAATAATTCCGACGTTGAAGAAGGCATTAAGATAATGTGCAACAGATTTATTGCTGATGATTATCCTGTTCATATAATCGATAAATATGTTGGTGTGCATAAGAACAACTTGACAAAACCTAGGCACAAATCAAGTGAGAATACAATTTACGTTCGTATACCGTATATAAATGATGTTCAATCGAGAAAAGTTCGAACAGAATTGAGAAGGATATCTGTTGCAAGGGTCATGCCGATTTTTATATCTCCACCTCCTCTTGCAACAGAGTTAAAAGTAAAACCTAAATTGCAATGCATGAAAAATGGTTTATGTAACAACAAAAGCCTTTGTTTTATAAAGAATATGGAATATTTGATAACATGCAATAAATGTGGAGATGCACACATCGGCGAGTCTCAATGCACATTTAGAAGAAGAATTCATCAACATCTCAGTAAAATGGACAGCAATGTATACCAGTATTTTGTCTTAAAGCACAAGATCAGTCCATCAATCAATTTTATTACAACTGAAATCCTCCAACGTAATTTCAGAGACGTTTATGAAAGAAAAGCTGCCGATAAGAAATTAATCACAAAATACTAGCCTAAGATTAATATCATGTTGTCGACATAGTTTTCTTCTTCTCATTTGTGCATGCTTCTATCTATGACTCGTGTGTGTTATTTGATATCGATAATTTTTTGAATTTTTTTGACAGAAATTGTACATCTTTATTTTAACATCGGACTCATAAAAGAGACAGTCGTGTATACAGTCCAGAAATAAGACCTTATTTATTGACCGTGTCATTCTTTTTTAAAACCTATTCATTTGGTCAATGGCAAAAATTAAATAGTAGATCAAAAATGGTCAATCAATACAGTCATAAAAGCCCAAAAGAAAACAATCTAAACTTAGGAAATATTCCAACCGGTTGCGTCCCTTTCTGGGACTTTTCAAAGGATTAATGATTTTTATTTGAAGTTTGCATATTATAACTCACAAGATCATAGTTGGTACATACACATGAGTTAGTCAGTTAGTAATACGTTTGTCCTCTGTGTGTATATGAACTGTGCTGGTCATAGCATGAAGATAATCTTTCCATAGAATTAGAGGTTCTGATGTTATACCTATAGATAGATATACCTATCATTGTCCTCTCTATTCCGCCAAATACATTTTTCTTGGTTATTGAAATGTTTGAAGTTATTTCGTTCCTTAATGCTCCAGTTGTTGCGATAAAATCCTCCATAATTATTATTGGAATCATCATGTTTTCTGTTGATATTCATTTGTTGTTTTCTGTTGATATTCACTTGTTGTTTTCCACAGTGGTTGCAGTTCGCATTTCTCTTTGCTACAAATTTATTTTCACTATTCATTGATATTAAATGCCTATCCGATTCAAAACATTTTCGTCTATTATTCCAAATGTCAATACTTCTTTTCTGTTCATCGTTACATATTTCATTCCATTGGTCTTCACGGGGCTTGTTATTACAACAGTCTTTCAGATATTCCACTATTTCAGAATCTATTCTTTCCAAGGTTTTCGTCTTGATGTCTGCTATTGATCTTAATCTTTTAATTTCAAATTTACATTGATTAATGCATTGTTGTTTTCGAAGCTACTATATATATATATATATATATATATATATATATATATATATATATATATATATAATTAGAAAAAAGTGAACTCAGTAATCGGTAACAATCCACAAATATAGCACAAATTCCCAACCATATCTAAATGGATATGAATCAAAACAAAAGAATGAACACTATGTAAACCATGAGCAAACATTCTCTCACGAAAGGAACCGTAATGATCGAAATAGTGGAAATACAAATTCTTTTTTAGGAGGAGGCAAGCCACTCTATGGACATCATCGAAACACTTACAGGAACACGAAATATGTGCACCAATTATAGAAAATGATGCTGAGAATCTTCAAGAGCTACCCCCTTCTGAAGTTCAATTAAACCAAAATATTGGTAAAAATGAAAATGAAAATAAACAATTGTCCCAAAAGGATGTCAAAATTATAAATCTGTCTACTGAAAAATTAACTGAATGTGAAAAAAGCGTATTATTTAGAGGACTGAAATTCACTCCGACACCCAACAGAAACAACCATGAACTCGCGGTTGATTTGAAACATTACTCGAGGAGATTAAGATTAACCGAATATTTTCATACTACTGAACAACAAACACGTACAGAACCTAATAATTTAGTACAAAACAAATCATCATTTAATCCGCCAAAAGGTAGAAATCCGGTTTTGGATAATGTATGCGAAACTCTTGAAAACATTGATCTCACTGATGTAAAACCAATGCATACTAGTGGAAATCTTACATACAACGAACTTATGGCTTTACAATCACTCAGGAATAATCCTAACCTGATTATCAAGCAAGCTGACAAAGGTGGCACCATTATAATAATGGACAAATTATATTATGAAAGCAAGATTCTTGAAATGTTAAGTAATGAAGAATTTTATATGAAATTAGAAACCAATGATGATAATAAAATCTTGAATAAAATAAAGAGAACAATTCAATCATTTGGGTCAAATTTAACCAAGAAAGAGAAAGATTATTTGATAAAATTTGAATATACAAGCAGCAATTTTTATGGACTGCCAAAAGTTCACAAATCGGACAGTATCAAAAAAGCAATATCTGAACAAAATTCAGATTATGTTTCCGTCCATCAGCCCATTGACTTACCTTTCAGACCAATTGTAGGGAGCCCAAATGCCCCTACTCAACGCCTTAGTAACTTTCTGGACATACTTCTAAAACCTTTTTGCCTTCACATACAGAGTTACATACGTGACACGTATGATTTTTTGTCCAATTTGCCTGACCACGTACCTATCGACGCAAAGCTCGTAACTTTTGATGTGGTGAGCCTATACACTAACATTCCCCACGACTTGGGACTACTAGCAGTGAAATTTTGGCTTGAAAATTGTCCGAATATTATTGATTCTCGCTTTAATCATAATTTTATATTGGAATGTCTGAAGATGGTCTTATGCAATAACACTTTTACATTTGGTGACAACATCTATAAACAAATAAAAGGAACCGCTATGGGGACGAAGGTGGCCCCCACCTACGCAAATTTGACCTTAGGCTATCTTGAGATACAATTAAAGAAGCAATTATACGAACTTTGGGGAAATGATATTACCAATCAAATAATGGATAATTGGAAACGTTATTTAGATGATGGATTTATTATTTGGAGATGGAATGCGGAAAAATTAAATCAATTCAAAACAATTCTCAACAGCCTGGATGTAAATATTACTTTCACTATGGAAGTAAGCAATGAGCAAATTTCATTTTTAGATGTCCTTATAATAAAAAGGGAAGAGAAGATATATACGGATATATATTACAAACCTACAGATAGTCACCAATATTTGAACTTTTCATCGTGTCATCCACGTGCTGTAAAACGCGCTATACCATATAACCTTGCGCGACGGATATGCGTTATTTGTAGTGATTTATCGACGAGACTAAATCGACTGGAAGAATTGAAAACCATTCTATCAAAGCAAGGCTATCCAGTCTCACTAATTAATGATGGAATTTCCAATGCCTTAAAATTAAATCGTTCATTACTTTTGCAGACCAAACACAAATCGAAAAGTGACAGTGATTCTATAATTCCGTTTGTACATACATATAACCCGAGAAACACGAATGTCTTACCTGTCCTATCACATACCAACTCAATTCTGCAAAATGATGAAAAAACTAAAGACATTTTCAGAGACAACAAATTTATTAATAGCCGCAGACAATCAAAAAATCTCAAACATATTTTATGTCCTTCAAAATTTATCACACGCCAAGAAATTCCCATGGTTAAAAGGTGTAAGGATTCCCGGTGTGGAACATGCGAAGTTTTGCTTGAAGGCTGTGAATATAATTTCAATGGAACTATTTTTAAAATACAAACCTCAATGACATGCTCAACACAAAATGTGATATATGTACTTACCTGCATGGGATGCAATCAATTTTACATTGGAGAAACAGGCAACACACTACGCGAACGTACTCGAATCTATAAAGAGCAAATTTGTCACCCGCAATACAGGAAAATACGCGTTAGTGGACATATTGATACGTGTGGAAAAAGAAAATTTAAAATCTTTCCATTCTACAAAGTAAGGTGTGATGACAGCATACTTCGACGTTGTAAAGAACGATTTTTTATAGATAAATTTCATCCCACATTGAATAACCTGTGACTAACTTACTATGATCCTCCTTGTCTTTTGATATCTCCTATACCGTCTCCAAACTATGAAACTTTGATAACCACTTACATGTACATATACATTGATTTCTATTCCTTCTATTTCCTGTTAAAATTTGAATATCGTAAATTGATATATCCCTGCCTCTAAGGCTTAATTGATATTGTTCCTTGTTCAGCGAAGCACCTGAAGATAAGAAAGCGCTTGTGCTTGCAATTCTGGAGTTTTTCTTTGAGTTCTCATCTTATTTTACTATATATATATATATATATATATATATATATATATATATATAT